>JACERP010000442.1:0-60567 GCA_014080715.1 Scenedesmus sp. NREL 46B-D3 | reverse complement strand
TTGTGCTGACAGTGCATGCAAGGCTTGCGGTGCCAGCCCGTTTAATGGCACTGGACTTGCCCAAACTTCAAACCAGTATTTATTCATTGTTTTTAGATTGCATTGGTGCAAGGTATCCAATTATGTAACACCCCTGGCCAGAACTGCAAGCAGAGCATTAGCTACTGTCAGCTGACCAGCAGATTCAGCAGGCTATAGGTTCGTCGAAACTCAGCGTTCGGAATGGAAATGATGGAAATGTTACAGAGCACGTATGCGGTATGGGCCCAACAAGTGGGGTGCCGGGCTTGTGCAGTAACACAATTCAAATGGGGGTGTCATGCAGCCCGTTCCTGTGGCACTGGCCCGATAGATTCTGTAGCAGACATGCTTGATCGCCCCAGCGGGTTTCATTTACAGTGTAAAAAAGGAAGGCGAGCAGCTTGCTGCACTGTATTGGCAACTATCTCGCGCTCTGCGATCGGCCTGTGTCAAGACTTTATATTGAAGCTACTGAAAACTGCACTCGGCAGCATACAGCGCGAAGCCATTCAGCATCTGCAGCGACTACATCACCATGCCTGAGGAGTTGCTGTGCAGCAGCACAAGGTTCTGTTGATTTTCAAGGAGGAGCCAAAGGAGCCATGCAGGTGAGTGAACACCTTGACGTGCAGGCTGCTTGTTACCTTGCTGTAACGTTCCTGTTGTGGCTTGCAGCCCACCAACCTGCACATGCATACACCTCAATGCCTGGTCCCACACTGCTGGTGTTGCAGACGCCCGAAGCAACCAGGCCACGCCAGTACTACAGCCACTTGGGCAGCAGACCTTGACGCCTACATTGGCAGCCATGAGGGATCACCAAGCGGAAGCAGCACAGAGGTTCGGCAGCGGCTAGTTGCAGGTGTCAAAGCCAGCCCGCAGTCGGCAGAGGCGTGGAGGGCGCTGCTGGCTTATGAGGAGTCGCATGGCAGCAACATGACGCATGGCCTGCAGGCAGATCCTGCAGGGTCAGCCTGTACCACATGTACTACTGGGCAACAACCTGGTGCCGCGCAGCAGCAGCAAGAGCCACAAGGAAGCCTATCTGCAGCTGTGGCTGGGCTTTGCACGCCAGCAGTGGTGAGGGCATGCATGCTGTTGCTGTACCCAGGCTTCTCAGCTGGCATTTATGTTGCCATGCTACACTGGTGTGCACGGCACTGGCGCGGCAGCAGCAGCAGAAGAAGAAGAAGTTTGTGCATGCAGAAGTTCTGCTGCAGATCGCAGGTGTACTTCACCAGTAACAGATGCATCAGCTGCTTGAGCACATGTGCACACTGCTTGCATGCTTAGTGCCTCATCACGCTGCTGCACTTGTTTTAAACACCCGCGTACGCGTATCCTGCAGGGCACGCAGCCCTGATGATGCTCGGGACACATTCAAAACGCTGAAGAACCAGCACATTGGTGACGCCAGTGCACACTTGTATCATGAGTGGGCGTGCCTGGAGCATGCTGCAGGCAACATCAGCAAGGCGCTGGGTGTCCTGGCCAAGGGCCTTAGAGCGGATGCTCAGCCATCAAGGTGCGGCAAACCGGCACTGCACTTACAGTTTGGCTGGTTGTCCTGCAGGCACCATGGCAATCGCAACATGCATGTGCAGTAGAACCCACTCAAGCCAATGCCAACGCACAGCACCCTCACAGCGTCCTCCCCTCCCCCTGCCCTGTCCACTGCTGCGTGTGCTCAACTCACCTGCACAGCCTGCTGGAGCAGTTGCGGGCAGAGATGCAGAGTGGCACATTCGACCTGAAGCAGGCTGGCGCCTACACAGAGACGCTGACACTGGACGCAAGCTATGCAGCAGCACGGCAGCTGCAGCCGGTAGACAGCACACCTGCTCCTGCAAGCGCAGCAGAGGTTAGAGCAGCAGCAGCAGGAGCAGCAACGGGCACCCGACCAACATCTGCCTTGTTGCCAGGCATCGCCAGCTGCCTGAAGGGCAGCAGCGCAGCAGCAGTGGCAGCTGGCGCAGGACCGGGCTTGATGAGCAACGCCATACCGGAGCACGGTCATGCTGCCAGGGCTGTCACGTTTGCAGCAGACGTTCATGATGGTGCCGCCATCGAGGATCATGGCAGGAGGCACGCCTCCAGCACTGCAGGTGCGTGCATCGCTGCCCCTCCCAAGCAGCACTGGAGGGTGTTGGGCAGACAGCAGGGCTGTGCTGACCTGTCAACGTGTGTACCGCCCTGCAGGACCCGCCAGCGTGTGCAGCAGCCGCTCAGGCAGGCCTGGCAGTGATGGGCACACCGGCTGCACCTCCAGCAGCACCTCCAGCCGCTCCACAATGTCAGGTGAGTGTGGGCCTGATCTTTTAAGCACTGCCATAGTAAAGACTTTATTCAGGTGTCACCAACTGCACGCAAATGTCTATGGGCCCTTACTCATGCTGCCGCTGCAGTGCCAGACCACGCCATGAATGGGTGTCTGCCCCTGCCTGCCGCATCGCTGCCTGCCGTGCTGCTGCCTGGCACTGCAGTGCGTGATGGTGCCTTTCTGCCGTTCTCTGGCGCCACCAGCTACAAGAGCAGCGAAACCGAGAGCTCAGGCATGGAGAGCACTGAGGAGGACACCATCAGCTGCAGGGCAGCAGGCGCAACAGGCGGCATCAGCAACAAAGGTGGGGATGCAGCAACGCACCTGGCTTGCTGCTGCACCGCACGTGGCTGCAGTGTGGCTGTTGGCGACGCCGTGGCCAGGGACATCGTGCCCGCATGAATGTCTGCCATGTAAACATCACTCGATCGTACTCATCAACTTCCCATGTTTGCGCACCCCAGTCGTTGCGTGCCTGGTGCAGGCCTAGGGCGCCCAGTTGCGGCCTATGCATCTCGAGCTTCACTGTGTTGCTCTCTGCTACCCTCCTTGCGGCTGTCCTCCGGCTGCAGAGCCCGGCAGTGTGAAGCGTGGCACGGCTCCCCTGAGCAACCACAGCAGTTCCACACCTGCAGCCAGCCTGGGGCCAAACACAGCAACGCTGGCAACTGGCTTGAGGCGCTTTGGTGAGTGCAGGTGAAGTGGCTGTAGCTGTGCAGTGACAGCGCCTGAACCACACCCCAGTCCGCCTCTGTCTGCAATCAACAGCGCCACTGCGCAATGCTTTGTCCCAGCCATTCATGCCCAAGCAACACCCTGTCCCCTTGTGTTGTGCAGGCTTCAAGTCACGCGCGCTGAGGGTGGGGGGCACCGCAGAGCTGCCAGCTGCGGCAATGACATCAGCAGCTGCAACCACAGCGCAAGCAGATCAGCAGGTGCTTGCAAGCAATTCAGCTGCTGCGCAGCCCACCAGCAGCAGGCCCATGGGCCCTCCTGCGGCACTTGGCGCTTTTGAGGTGCAAGCCGCCTCAGCTGCTGCCACAGCCAGGGCCGCGGCACTTGCACAGGCAGGCACGGCAGCAGCAGCGGCTGCGGATGAGGAAGCAGCAGCAGCATGCAGGAAGCGCAGGGCTGGGCAGGGCAGCACCCCAAGTCCTAAAACCTCTCCCAAGCTGGCTGCAGCTTACAAGGATGGGCAGCAGTGCAAGGTGCAGCCGCATGAAAGTGACGCACAGGCAGCAGCAAGTTCCGGTGTGCACAGACCGGCAGGGGCAGCAGGCCATGCAGCAGCTGCTGCAGGCAGTGCCTCAGCTCCTGGTGACAGCGGCAGCAGTGATGACAGCGTGCCGCTGGTCAGCAGCAAGCTGGCTGCCAGGCTGTCACAGGACCGGGGCACACCCCGTGCAGCTGGCAAACGCAAGGATGAAGCAGGTGAGGGCAAGCCGCTGCTGTTGCGCCACATGCACTTGTCGGGGCGTTAATTTTTTATCACTGTCTGCCACAGCTTAGGCAGAGCAGCATGCATGAGCATCTTGTTGTGCAATGTGCGGCATGTGCTGCTGCCCACCCTGTGTGCTGGCTGCTGGCTGCTGCAGGCTGGCCAGCTGTGGGCAACTGGACGCCGCCAGCAGACGGGCAGCTGCCCAGCTCACTAGACAGCACACCCGAGGGCACCACCCTTGGCGGCACATCCACTACCTTCACTGCGCCCACAGCCAGGCACAGCAGCAGGGCAGACCCTTCGCAGCCCCAGCAGCGATCACAGCAGCACGACCGTGGTGGCGCAGGCAGCACGACTGCTGGCCAGCCAGGCAGTCGGCACGCAGCAGCACAGCCTTGCGCAGCACCTGAGGGTGAGGAAGACCAGCAGGCACTGCCCACGCTTGTCTTGTCGGATGGCCCGCCCTGCGCAGCAGCAGCTGCCAGCCAAGGCGGTGCAACCGGCAGGTCAGACGCAAGGCTACAGCAGGAGCAGCAGCAGCAGCAGCAGCAGCAGCAGCTACAGAAGCAGCACGTACAGCAACACCGCTCTCACACCTCTGGCGCTGCTGCTGTGTCTGCTGCTGGTGCGCGGGAGCCCCTCAGGTAAGCTGATAACAGGTTTAGCTGAATTGCACCGATTCACAACACAACTTTGATGGTACTGACTGTGAGCCTGGTGTGAAGGTGTACTTGCAGCTCGGGTGCTACTGGGTAGTACTGTTGCTGCTGTATGACTGTGTGCAGGCCGCTGCAGTCGCAGTCCCAGGCCAGCAATCCACAGGCAACAACAGATCCCAGCAAGAGTCACCATAGCAGCGTGGGCAAGCAAAGCGTGCGAACAACACCAATCATACCTGCCGGTGCAAGGCAGGCGCAGCAGCAGCAGCAGCAGATTGAGCAAAAGCAGCGCTCCCGGACAATCGCCCAGCAGCAGCAGCCGCAACAGCAGCAACAACAGCAGCAGCAGCAGCAGAAGGTTCAGCAGGTTCAGCAGCTACAACAGCAGCAGCAGCAGCAGCAGCAGCAGCAGGCTACTGTGGCTGAGCAGCGGCAGCAGACACGGCCGCGTGAGGATGCTCAGACTGTTTACGTGCAGGGCACAAGGTACACCAAGCTGGAATGTGTCGGCAGGGGTGGCAGCAGCAAGGTGTTCAAGGTAAGGCAACGATGTGCAGTATGTCGTGGCTGCTTGCCATGCTGTTGCAGTGCAACCACCAGCCACCAAGCCCAACGCCACGGTGTGGCGCATACCTGCGCAGCAATGGTCAGCATTGTGTGTTGCCTGGCGCTGCTTAGCTATGTTGGCGTTGAACCGAGTTGGTTGGATTTTCATGGCTGCGCCACGGAGAGCGATGACCACCACCACCACGGTACCCGCTGCTCCTGCAGGTCATGGGCGCCAGCTGCAAAATATTTGCGCTGAAGCGCATCAGGCTGGCTGGGCGTGACGCTGAGGCAGCCAGCGGCTTCATTGACGAGATCAACCTGCTGCTGCGATTACGGAACAAGCCCAACATCATTCAGCTCGTAGATAGCCAGGTAACGCATGGTCCCCGCAGCATTCAATGCTAAGAGTGAAGTGCACTTCCTGTCCAGTGCCATGTCCGGCTTGCGTCAGGTGTGTCGCTGTGCAGCAGCCTGCACTGCTGATTCATAGGAGTGCATGCTGCAGCACTCAAGCACGTCATGTCCCATTACGCTCCACTGCCGCACTCCATCGTGCTTGAGGCCCCACCCATCTGCGTTGTATGCATAGGCGTGAACGTCTCTGCCGCTTGTCCACACCTCCTGTCATGCCGCTCGCAGGTGTTCACAGAGGAGGGCCTGATCTACATGGTGCAGGAGTATGGCGAGATTGACCTGGCGCGACTGCTGGCCAAGCATGATGCAGCACGCCGCGCGGCTGCAGGCGCTGACCTGGCCAAAGGCGGGCTCCTGCAGGACAACCTGGATGAGAACTTCATACGGCTGTACTGGCAGCAGATGCTGCAGGTGAGCATGGTAACAGTGCTAGCTAGACGTGGTGTGGTGTGTGGCAACTGACGTGCCATAGCAGCAAGTCTGTCGCTGCCCCAGCAAGGCCCATGAACATGCATCACACCACAGCATGCTACTGCCAAAGGTCTCAGGGTGTACCTGCCTGTCTTGGTTTGAACATGCAGGCTGTGTCGGGTGTGCACGATCAGCGCATTGTGCACAGTGACCTGAAGCCGGCCAACTTCCTGCTCGTGGAGGGGCAGCTGAAGCTCATCGACTTTGGCATCGCCAAGGCCATCTGTGGAGACACAACATCCATCGCACGAGAGTCGCAGGTTGGTGGATTTGCGGCTGTTTTGCAGCAACCAACTCGGGGTTGCCTGTGCCCACCAACACCAAGTGCCAAGGGCTGTCATTGTCTGCCAGCGGCTGTCTGAATCTTGCAGCGACATGCCATCGTCTGCTTGGCCAGCTGTGGAGACACACTGCTGCTGCTGCCTCACATGTACGCCCCGCAGGTTGGCACGCTGAACTACATGTCCCCCGAGGCCATCCTGGGCGGCTCCACCAACATCCTGGGCGGCCCAGCAATGCGCGTGGGGCGCCCCAGTGACGTGTGGTCCCTGGGCTGCATCCTGTACCAGATGGTCTACGGCAGGTGCGCGCACAGCCACCAATCACACGTCCCGGGTAGGCTGCGACTCCTTCTTTGCTCCCTGATCAGCTCAACTGCCTGCCTGCCACAGCGTCCAGGACACACCAGTCAGATCATATGTTGGTGCTAACTGTCCTGCCGTGTGGCACTGACTGCTTGAGTCTGGTGGCTGCTGCCGCTTGCAGGACACCCTTTGCTGAGCTGCCGTTCCTGCCCAAGATGCACGCCATCTGCAACTCGCAGCACCAAGTGGCCTACCCAGCCCTGGCCAACACCGACCTGATGGACGTCATGCGGCGCTGCCTCGACAGGGACCCAAAGACGCGCATCAGCCTGCAGGTGAGCGGCAGACTTCGCGCAGCAGCAACACCGTGCTGCGGCTGGCAGGTGATGCACTCACATGCACTGCTGCTTACCCAGACGCAAGAACAAATGGCAAGCCTGTGACAGCATGCAGTGGCAGGGTGAGGTATCACTTCTTGTTGCAGCTTTGTGTGTGAGTTTTGCGTGCTCAGGGTCCTGCCTTGAATTATTGATGCTGATGCTGCTCGTTGGTGCTGCTGTGGTGTGCAGGAGTTGCTGGACCACCCCTTCCTGCATCCCAACCGCAGGCTGCCGCCTGCAGCATCAGCAGCGCCTGCTGTGGGGCTGTCGGAGGAGCAAATGAAAGCACTGGTGGCTCAGGTAGGCAAGCAGCAGCTGACGTTGGTGGCTTACATGATGAGGTGTTGGTGTGTTGTGTCAACCACCAAGCTCTGCCTATCAAGTTGAGCTGTGCTTTGGTGCATCCTGTCTGCACATCTGCTGTCTGACGCGCTCTGCAGGCAAGCTTTCCATGTGGCTGCTGCGGTTGCTGCTGTGCAGGTAGCTGCTGCTGGTGCTGCTGGCATGGCAGACATCGACAAGCTGACGCGGGACCTGATGCAGAAGCTGCAGGCAGCAACGCTCACAGATGCAGCTGCCAAGGGATCTGCCAGCATGCAGCAGCAACAAGCAGCAAGCAACCTGAGCAGGAGCAGGCCAGGCAGCAGAATCCCTGCTGCACCGGCAGGTTCACATGCAGCAGCTCAATCAAGCAGGCAGCAGTAGCAGCAACAGATGGCCAGACGTAGCAGCCAGCATGGCGGCTGCGGACTGGCTCTGCAGTAGCCAGGGTTCCACTGGTGGAAGTCAAACAACGTGGTGGCTTTTCATGGCACCAGCCTTGGCTACAGCTACTGATGATGTGCTGTGTTGTCTCTTAACATGTGCAAGCAGCAGGTTGTTATTGTGCAGCAGTTCAGCTGTACAGTGGGGCCTTGGCCCTGAGCTTCAAGGCTCTGGCAGATGTAGTGTGGTGTCTGATGCTGCTTTTGTTCATCTGGAACCAAGGAAGGCACAAGCAATGTTGGTGTGTGATCAGGACCTGCACACAACAATAGCTGCGCCATTCCAGAACATATAGTATGAAGCCATGACTCAAGGATGGGAGCAGTCAGTGAGTACTTGTCGGCTGCTTGTTCTGGCACGACCTCAAGCTATCGACAGACATCTCAGCGCTGTCCTCAGTGAAAGAGCCATCAGGTCATGTTACAAAGCATCAAAGGCAAGTTGATCAAGGCTGTTTGAGAAATGCATGGGCATCAGTGACAATGTAAAGTTAAGTTAAGTAAGACAAGCCTGAGTTGGAGATCTTCAAAGCAGAGCAGGAAGTACCATACGGTTCAAGTTGTCCACCTGTCAGGTGTTCTTATCATGTGTTTAAGTTGGTGACCTTTCATGTTCAGCCGAAGAGTCTGGCAGAAACTCTCTTTGATTTTTTAAAATTGAGTTCAATGCAGCTGTCAGTGCCCCCTATCAGTCGAGTACACATCTTGCCAATACATGTAGAGCACACGGAGCTGTGATGCTCCGCGGCCGCCAGCCATCAGTGTAGCCTCTACACAAAACTGTTGGAAATGGATGTACCCCACCATGTCACATGATGTTATACTGCTGCTGCTGCTTCGGAAGTTCCTTACGTATGTTGCGCTGCGCAACAGTGTTTCATGTCTGACAGTGCGTTTGCCACCGCTGCTGGTGCCGCTGTGGCTGGTTGTTCAGCAGCACCCTTGAAAATCAAGTTAATATGTCTGCATTGTAGCAGCTACGCTTTCAAAGCGTAGTAGTGTGTCACGACTGGTCACACTTGGCTCTCCCTAAAGTCAGTCACTGCAAGCAACAAATAATGCTGTCAGCCCTTCCTGACTGGAGGGGGGCAAAGACCTTGATCTTCCAGCCATTGGTCACACCCAATGACTATCATGGACCATTCAATGGCCACTGTCTAGGACTACCGCTACGTGGCAACCTGCTGAATGCTGCAGTTTATAGCTGCACCTTCTAAGTGCTTGAAGCTGCCCTGGCAGGACGACCTGTCAATTCTGTAGCCCCTCTCTCCGAGGTTTAAGTCACTGCACGGTATCAGTCACTGCAGCAGTCAGCCTTGTAAGGCCAGGAGTGCAAAGCTCAAACCAGCCATTCACAAGGCTGCCCTGGTACCTTGCTTCTGTGGGATCGCCTCATGCGTAATATGTGCCTGGCCCAGGTGCATCATTGTTGTAATCCTTGAGGCGCTACAGCAACAAAAGCAGAAGCGCGCAGAGGCGTTGTGTCGGGCTTTCAAAAATGCTGAATACAGGCTCTGAGGCACCGCCATTTTGGAGACTTGACTTTGCACAAGGGGATGGAGCCTGATCAACATGGATGCCACATGATGTGTTGAGCTGCAGGTGGACGTGCTGCTGCCTCACCTTGGAAGTGCCGAAGCCCCATGTTGGGTTGGTGTGCTTTGTGGAGAGCTGCTGGGAGCCGCTGCTTGTGTAGGGCTTGGCTGTGCCTGGGCCAGGGCTGGTGATTCCATAAGCCTGCTTCTCATGCTCCTTAGAGATGAAGGTCTGCGCAAAGCAAGGTGGAGCACCTGACTAGTTGACAGTTGTTACAGGTTGTTAAAGGTGCATTCCTGTCCTGTGCTGTGAGCTCAGCAGCAAACACATACCAAAGGGCTACATGCTACACGTATCGAATGCAGGCTGTCATACAACAGCTGTTGCTGCTCCATGCAAACCAAATATCCTGATCAAACCAATTGTAGCATTGTTGCTGTGCTTGTAGCCTCAAGATGTGATGCTGAGCGTGTGAGCTCACCTTTTTGCTGGCATCCCTTGTGCTCTTGCCAAATGAGTGCGCCGGCAGGGTCTTCTTGCTGCTCAGTGGCTGCTTGCCCACAGCCCTGTATGTGTTGTACTGCCCAGCGCCTGGCATGTCCTTGGAGCGCATTACCTGCAGGCACCACGCAGCAAGCAGCAGCATTTGCAGCAAGCATGTCAGAGGCTGTCAACTGCTGCAGCACAGCATGTCACCCAAACCCAGTTTGTCAGGGCAGCCCCACCTGACTTTGAGAGGGCCGCTCGCAGTCAGCGTGTAGGCCAGTAGATGTCATCTGCAGCCGGCCTGCACCTCCTGCAGGCGCTGCTAACACCTGGCTGCCACCCTCTCAGCTGTAAGTTCAGAGAGGTTGGTGCAGTCAGCTGTTTGTCATGCCATGGTCGCCGCCGAGGGCCGCTTACTGTGTAATCCAGTGCGCGCAGGCTGGTGCCAATCTTAATGCCCGGGGCAGACTCCTTGGTGCTGGCCACCTGGCGGCCCAGGGCGCCCGGCACATTGTATGAGCCGGGCGGTGCAGACTCCTTGCCGTAGTATGTCTTCATCAGTTCCCCATCCAGGTAAACCTGCAGGGTCGAGCGTATGAGCGCCTGTGGGATCCCAAACCATTGCTGAGGCTCATCTGTAGCAGCAACTGCTGGTCAGCAGGGCATGTGCCCCCAGCTTGCACTCGCTGGAGGGCTGCAAGCTACCTCTCAGCACGAGGGGCCAATTTCAGACACCTGGCATGCTGTGCAGTACATGTGATGGCGAGCGCTGCTGCTCCGCTCACCTTCTCCTGGCCTGCACGCGTGGATGTGCCAAACACTGCGCGAGGGGAGGTGGATCGCTTGCTGTCCTTTTGCTCACCCAAAGCAGGCGATGTCTTGTAGTGGCCTGCAGGTACACAGGTAGCAATAATGTTATGCCGGCACCCACTCGCCAGCACAGCATCTAGCAGCACTGCCGGTTGTACAGGCAGGCAGCATGTAAGCAGCGGGTGGCGCAGCACGACCCCTGCAACGTGTTACCTGGGCCTGGCACTCCGCTCTTCCCCGGCTTGGGCAGTCGCTGTGCTGTTCCAAAAGTCATTGTGCCTGGGTACGCTGCTGTTGACTCTGGCTGCTGGCCCATAGAGGACTGCAGCAATGCATGTTTGGCAAAGTTTAATTTTCAGTCAAGATAGCCCGGACATTATGCTGCCCACAGGTGATCCAGGCAAAATTGTGCGACAATGAATGACTCTGCCACACAGCACACTGCATTTGGCATTTCCCAGCACCCCTGATTGGGGTGGAAAAGTAGAGTGAAGTGGTACAAATGATTTGAATTTTAACTGGTAAGCACCTACTGCAGGACATGGGTACTGCCTGCTCTAAATCAAGCACTGCCACTGAATTAGGCCCAGTTGCTGTACTGCACACTCACATATACTTTGTACACAGGCCCCTGGCTGTTGTTGCCTGACACTGCCTTTGCGTGCTCAGGGCTGAGATACTGATGCAGGGATGCATCACGCACTGACGAACCAAACCCAAATGAGGGGTTGGAGGGAGAATTGCTGCAGCAGAGGCGAGAACAGCATGTACAGCATGTACAAGCACTTCAAGTTGGACAGGTAACCTCCTGGCAATTCCAATGTCAGTAAGCCTCCAGGCAGTTCATTCTACACATTGTTTTTTGTTTATTACTGTGATGTGTTTGCTGCTGGTCTGTAGCTGTATCTCCATGTGGCTAATCTCTTGTCTTGCTAGTCTTGTAGGTGGCTGACAGTGCCAGCTGCTGCAGGTGCAAGAGAAGTGCCTCACCTCCTAACTTGGTGCCCAAAGCCACTGCGCAGCCCCTTCACGCTCGGGTCCTCATGCCGCATAGAAAGCTCCATACTCGACTGCATTGCCTGCCGTCACAAGTGCGAGGAAGGTTCCCGCCCTTTGCTGCTGCCTGGTGCACCTGCCAACAGGCTTTAGAGTCTGTGCGCCACCAAACCCCTTGATTAGTTTAACAAATAAGTGATATAAAATGAAGCGGCGCAAGCTTCGGGTGGCTCACTGCTGGAGTCGCTGCTGTCAAATCTGAGTGCTTCTTTGATAGTGCTTCGTGCAGCTTCATTGCCGTAACATTAACATTAAGCTAGCATTAACAACGGTACCTCAGCCCTGTAAACGATTGACCATGCACTGGCTACAGCTCAGCAGGTACAAGTCAGTTCAAAGAACCCTACCCAACGCTGACATCGGCAACGCAGCTAACAAAATCTTCCTTGGTTACATACCTGCCTTTGGTGCGCTGCAATTTTACAGAGTCGCCCCGGCTTTGGCGGGTGTGGTGTCAACTTTTCTTGGCATGTGATTGCCGAGGCAACATGATTACGCGCTACATAACACAGACCACACACCATTCCACCCACCTTCGTGCTCTGTGCTGATATTCGGCTTGACAGGCAACTGGCAGCTGGCAACGCGAGTACGTACTCATCCTGTATACAGGAGCGCCTGACGTCGTACGTCCCGGCGCCTGGTATAAGTGCTATGGAGGCCAGCGGGGCGCCTCGTTGGTTGGGGAAACCGTCAGCTGCTGCAGATTCCGTCCAGGACTTAGTGGTGAGGGAACCTGGCAAAGCACTACGGCTGCTGCTGAGCTGCTGCTGCTGCTGCTGGGCTCTGTGAACACCCTTTCATGTCAATCGCTCGGTCTGCAGGCGTCAGAGCATGCAGCTCGACAAGCACAGGATGACAGGGAGCTCATGCAGGCAGCCTTGGGGGAGAGAGAAGGGCAGGCACAGAGGGTGAAGTCTGTAAGGCGCAGAGGATCTATGGAGGTATGTGTTGATGTGCTTGGCAGCTCGTCTGTGTGCTGGGTGAATTATTGCTACTGCTTGCGCTGCATTCATTGTCCAGCAGGCCATGCCACACCCTGCTGTGCCTGCTAATTAATTGTGCTTGTCTGTTACAGGTGGAACTGAATGGCAGGGGCGTGTCGTCCCTGGTGCCCTCGAGCAAGGCGCCTTATGTCAGGCCTGGTCAGCAGGCAGGCAGTGTGGTGCTGAACGTCCAGCGCATGCACAGGCAAGTCACATAGCAGAGCAACACAGCACTGCCAGCTACTTACAACAGACTATGGCATGCATAACGCTGGCTTAACAGAAAAACATGGCTATGATGAGTCGCCTGCCTCGTATTCACTGCCGTGTCCCTTGCTGCACCGTCCGCGCTGACGTGCTTGCCTCCAGGCGTGACGTCGACCCTGCGCTGCGCCGTGTGCTGCTGGATGAGGCGCTGGAGACAGAGGAGCAGGACAACACGGAGCTGCTCACCAAGTACAGGCAGCGCTTGGACAGGTACGGACGCTTGCAGGACACATGCATTTGACATGCAGGCCGCCTGCTTCTAGAGCAGCCTGCAGACCTGCACGCGGCTGTCAGCTTTCTCCGTGACATGCGCCGTGTTTGCCTGGCTGGCTGCCTGGCCTCTGCTGTGCAGGGCTGGGGTGGAGCTGTCGCGGGTGGAGGTGAAGTTCGCTGACCTCAACATCAGCGCTGACGTGCTGGTGGGCAGCAGGGCCATGCCCACAGTGCTGAACGCCTTTGTCAGCAAGCCCCTGGAGCTGCTCACTGCTGCCAAGGTGCTGCACAGTGAGCGCCACCGTCACACCATCCTGAAGGGCGTTGGTGGCGTGCTCAAGCCGGGCAGGCTCACACTGCTGCTGGGGCCACCTGGCAGGTGCGGCAACAACGGCTGTCCTGCAGCAAATGGCTGTCTTGGGTGGTGCAGCAAGCGTGCGCCGTTGGAGCCGTTGGGCTACCCGGGCACCAGTTTGGGCAGGCAGCATCCAGCAACAAGCGTTTTCAGGCGTGTGGAGTGGTACACCTGTTATTCCTGCAGCATCAACTACTGGCAGTGGGGTGTGGTTGATGCTGTATAGCCAAACTTTGTGGTGCAAATGTTATGCCCAAACCTTGCTGCCTGCACCCACGCTTGCCTGCATCAACCTCTGCAGTGGCAAGTCCATGCTGCTGAAGGCGCTGGCTGGCATGCTGAAGGGCAGCCAGGGAGAGGACCTGCAGGTGAGCCACTGCTGCAGGCGCTGTACGAAGAAAACTCCTTGAATCCATCGCTGGGGAGAAAGGTGCAAAGACTTCCAGGAGGCAGCAAATTGAGCAGATTGACCAAGCTGTTTGACATCCTTAGTGGCTCATGGTCAATGCCATCCGAGTAACACTTCAGATTCATGCACTCTATGTCTGAAGGAAACTCACAGTGCTGCTGCTGCTGCTTCTGTTGGCCCCTCCTGCTCTTTCCTGCAACCGTTGTGTTTGCCTGCAGATGAGTGGCAGCATCACCTACAACGGGGAGGGCTTTGAAACCTTCCAGGTCGCACGCACGGTTGCTTATGTCAGCCAGACTGATGTGCACCAGGCGCAGCTCACAGTGCGGGAGACGATGGACTTTGCTGCTCGCTGCCTGGGCACAGGCCACAAGCAGAGTAAGCCAGGCCACGGCACAGCAGCAGTGCTGCGGTTGCATGTTGCTTCAAGTGCCTGGACAACCGTATGCGCAGATCACATGCGTGGCATGGTGTGCAGATGCAGTGCTGTATCAGACATGTGGGACATTAAAATACTGCTCCTGTTGCTTGACTTGATGCACTCCTCTTCCCTTGCTGTCGGGCTTGCTGCTGCAGTGTACATTGACCAGATGCGTGCGCGTGAGAAGGAACTGGGCATTGCGCCAGACCCTGAAGTTGACGCGCTGCTCAAGGCTGAGGCCGTGGAGGGCAAGCACAGCAGCATTGTGACCGACCTGATGCTGCGTGTGCTGGGCCTTGAGGTATGCAGGAAGCAGCACCTACTGCCGCGCTGTTTGTGCTTTGAAAGTTCTAGGCTTTTGCAGCAAGTTTTCCTGCAAAGTAATGCCTACGTCATCCTGATCCAACATGCCTGGCAAGTACACTATTTAATGCAGCTCTAGATAGATCTATTGGGTGCACAGCAATTGCAAGTGACAATGCTGTTGATCTGCACCCACTGCTGCCTGCCCTGCTCGCAGGTCTGTGCAGACACTGTCGTGGGTGGTGGGCTGCTGCGGGGCGTGTCTGGCGGGCAGCGCAAGCGCGTGACAACAGGCGAGCTGATGGTGGGCCCCGCCAAGACGCTGCTGATGGACGAGATCAGCACGGGCCTGGACAGCAGCACCACCTACCTCATCGTGCGCTGCATCAGGAACTACGTGCACCTGCTGGAGGTGCGTGGAGCAGCACCAGTGATGTGTACTGTCATGCGTGCACCATGCCGTGCTGCGCTTCAGTGTGGCTGTCAAAACTTATACCAAGCATCAGGGTAGCATCGCCACACTTTGCTGCTGACAGCACGAAACTGCCTGCACTGCTGCCTCTGCTTGCCCCAGGGCACGGTGCTGATGAGCCTGCTGCAGCCACCCCCTGAGGTGTTTGAGCTGTTTGACGATGTGATGCTGCTGTCAGAGGGCCAGATGGTCTACCACGGGCCCAGGGAGGATGTGTGAGTGGCAGCTTGCCTTGATGGCGTTGTGCGTGTCATGACAGCCTGAACGCTGCCCGCAGTCTTGTTTGCTGCCTGTCAGCTCCTGCTGCATGCTGCGCAGCACCTGCACATGTTGCAAAGTAGGGTTGTTCCACCAAGGTGTCTGCCTTGTGCCTCTCCTTTGTCCTGCAAGACGCTAAGAATCGCACCTGTCGTGTTGCTGCTCTGCCACCTCAGTGTGGGCTCCTTTGCTGGCCTGGGCTTTGCCATCCCTGAGCGCAAGGGCGTGGCAGACTTCCTGCAAGAAGTCACCAGCCGCAGGGACCAGCCGCAGTATTGGGCAGGGCCCCCGGAGCAGTACGCCTTCATGCCTGTGGAGGCGTTCCATGCCGCCTACGAGGCCAGCCCCCAGGGCAAGGCGATGATGGCGGCAGTAGGCGCGCCCCCACCTGTGCCGCCAGCAGGCCTGGACCCGCTCGTGAGGCACAAGTGAGTGCTGCAGCTGTTCAGAGCTGTGGCAGCAGCAAGCCGTTGGGCTGTGCACTGCAGCTGTAGGAGTGCTGCCTGCACTGTTTGAATTAAATGGGGCTGCGCTGGTTTGCAGTGCAGCACGTTGCTTCAGCCACTGCCGGCAATGAGCGTGCGGCGTGAGTCCAGCCTGCTGTGTTGCTGCTTGCGTCGCCGACTGGCGGCCCCCTGCAGGTATGCGCTGGGTGGGCTGGGCTCCTTCAAGGCGCTGATGAGGCGCGACTGGATCCTCATGCAGCGCAACTGGTTCCTGTACGCCTTCAAGACGGCGCAGGTGCTGTTCCTGGGTGTGCTGACGGGCACGCTGTTCCTCAAGGGCCAGGTGGACACCACCACAGTCGCCAACGCCACACTGCTGCTGGGCCTGCTGTTCTTCAGCATCGTGCAGCTCATGTTCAGCAGCTTTACTGAGATGCCGCTGCTGCTGATGAGCCTGCCGGTGTTCTTCCGCCAGCGCTCGCTGGCGATGTTCCCGGCCTGGGCGTACTGCCTGCCCACCACCATCCTGCGCATCCCCGTGTCGCTGGTGGAGAGCCTGGTGTGGTCGTGCATCGTGTACTGGCTCACGGGCCTGGCCCCACACGCCGGCAGGTGCGCGGAGTTGCTCAGTGTTGCATACCCCTGTCCTGGCGCACGTCTACAACTGTGTACATTTTGCACAGCTCTCCGCTTGCATAGGTTGAGTGTCCGCACCTTGCTGCATGCTGTCACCCGCTTGGTACTCAATTGCTGCATGTGTTGCTGTGTGCTGCCAGGTTCTTTGTGTACCTGGGCTACCTGCTGCTGCTGCACCAAATGGGCATCGCCCTCTTCAGGTGAGCGAACAAGCAGACTTTGAACAGGTGTCTCAGCCCTTCATCAGGCAATCAGTTGCAACCAACACATTCCCCCTTTAGTGGCGTTTCCATCTTTCAGAGTCTCAAGCCAGCTAGCCTGACCGAAGCAGGTGCTGTTGGTGTGCACTTGTGTGGCTGCCGCGCCCGCTGCATCCGCGCAGGATGATGGCTGCCCTGGGCAGGGACGTCACCCGCACCAACGTGTTTGGCAGCCTGGCGATGGTGCTGCTCATCCTGCTGGGAGGCTTTGCGCTCAAGCGCCCTGACGTGGTGAGCTGCAACAACACCTAATGGCACATGCGGCCAGGCCCGACACTCACCCGCCTGCCAGCAGACACTCAGCTGCCCAGCCAGGCAATGTGTGTCGCGGCATTGTCACAGCTGCATGTGTTCTGTTCACGCTTGACATAATGGTGCTTTTTGCATGGAATGTGGCAACGGGCGTTTCGCCAAGCTGTTGGCAACTTGCAAGCTGCCTGCACATGTCGCCTTAGTTGTTGACATGAGTTGCTGCCGGTGCTGTGTCTTGCTGCCTGCAGCACCCCTGGTGGATCTGGATGTTTTGGGCCAGCCCCATCACCGTGAGTGGCTGCTGTGCAGCTCCTGCATTCTTACTTTACTTTACTTTACTTTACATGCTCCACCCATCAAGGAGTGGGAACCCCATTCAGGAGCCAACGAGAGGCTCATTGGGGCATTCACCTGCTCCTATAGCACCCGTCTGTTGGGCAGTTTCATCTGCTCACTGATTGATTTGCATGTTGCCCTAGCTAGGCCTACAGGCCGAACACTGGCAGCTGCTATAGCGGCTTCGGCAGTTCTATTGGTCCATGGCTTTGAAGGTGAACATTGGCAGTGCATTGGACATGCGGTGATGGTCACGTGTGGTGACATGCGGTGACATAGTGCTGCACTTCTCAACTCCTTCCTGCCGTTGCAGTACGCCATCAACGCCCTGGCGTTCAACGAGATGTCGGCGCCGCGTTGGGCCACGCCGCTCACGTTTGGCGGCACCACGCGCACCATGGGCGAGTGGGTGCTGATCAACAGCGGCCTGTTCACAGAGTCATACTGGCGCTGGATGCCTGCGCTGGTGCTGGTGGGCTACTGGTTCTTGTTCACGGCCATCACGTTCCTGGTGCTGCAGTACGCGCCACGTGAGTTGTTCTGGCTGGCAGTTGTGCTGGCATGTTTCCCTTTGATAATCAAGCGGTTAAGCCGGCTCGCTTGCAGGACTGCCAAGTTATTGGCCAATTAAAATGTGCAGACTGTTCCTATATGTAGTCATGATGTTCTGGCCAGATCATTCCAAACATCACTGCTCTTGTGATGCTGCAGCTCCGAAGCAGGCGACACCGCTGCTCAGTGCTGAATACCTGGCAGAGCGTGAGCTCAACAGGACGGGCACTGCCCCCGAGGCCCTGCTCGCCAAGTCAGCCTCATCTGACAAGCTTTCACGCACACCCAGCAGCAGCTGCAAGCAAATCAGCGCCGCCAAGCCATCGAAGGCCAAGACCGCTGCTGCGCCTGGGTCTCCGCCCCTGCATGCTGCACCTGCGCTTGCACCGGCTGTCGTCAGCACCAGCACCGACGGCCTGTCAGACTCAGGGCTGTCGTTGAGCAGCATCAAAGATGCAGAGTCGTTGATGGTGCTTCAACCTGATGATGCCAAGGCTGCTGCTGCTGGCGCTAAGGGTCTTGCGCTGCCCTTCAGGCCGATGAGTGTTGCCTTTAGGGACATCTGCTACTACGTGGACGCGCCAGGGGTGAGGGCACAGCTGCAACCCTGCCCTGAACACTGCCCTGCTGACAACAGCTGCAGCTCAAGTTGGCTGACGCGGGTACGGATAGCCACATGCCAGCCTTGGTTGTAATCTTTGGCATGGATTGCACGCCTTCCTGCAGTATCTTGGCAAACTGGCCAACTCAATGTGCACTGCACCTGGTGGGTGCTTGCCGCAGGCTGCCAAGTCCAAGGGCGACAAGGCCAAGGGCGGGGCAGCGACCCAGCTGCAGCTGCTGCACGGCATCACTGGCGCATTCAGGCCAGGCGTGCTGACCGCACTCATGGGAGTCTCAGGTGTGCCATGTGGGCTGCATAAGAGGTGCCTGATGACGCACGAATGGGGCTTGCTTCTTACATTTGCATATGGGTTTACTGCAAGTGTGCTTTTTGGATTGATGCCCAAATTCCACCTTCTTCACCTGCTTGCAGGTGCTGGCAAGACAACGCTGATGGATGTGCTGGCTGGGCGCAAGACGACTGGACGTGTGGAGGGACACGTCTGGGTGGATGGCCACCCCAAGGAGCAGCACACATTTGCACGCGTGTGCGGCTACGTTGAGCAGACAGACATTCACACAGCCAGGGTAAGGGCCCAGGTGCACCTGCCAGCGCTGAGCTGGACCGCATGCAACGGTGCTGGTCTGCGGGGTTTGCACTGCACATGCACCAGTGACCAAAGAGCTACCCGGCTCAGCTGACACAGAGGTGTTCTGCCGCATCGATTACCCACCCTTGTGAAATCGCTTCCTGCTAGTGTGACTATTTACCTCCTCAAGACTCACCTCCTGCTGCTGCTGCTGCTGCTGCTGCTGCTGCTGCTGCTGTTGCTTGCCCATGATTCCTGCAGACGACTGTGCGTGAGGCGCTGGTGGTGTCTGCCACGCTGCGTCTGTGGGAGACGCGCGACAAGGCCCTGGTGGAGTCGTTTGTCGACGAGGTGCTGCAGCTGGTGGAGCTGGACTCAACACGTGACGCGCTGGTGAGGGCTAAGTGGTGGCACCACCTTGCACGCTTCTGACAAACTGTCACGTGGCACCAAAGAGTAATGGCTGAGGCTGGCCACAATGTGTTGGCATCTGTTATGGTGCTTATCAGTAGTAGCACCTGCATCGCATGACCTTGAGCACACAGTGCCCCATGTTGCTCCTGCTCCTGTTCCTTGCCCTGCAGGTTGGCGAGCCTGGCGAGTGGGGCCTGTCCATTGAGCAGCGCAAGCGCCTCACCATTGCGGTCGAGCTGGTGGCCAACCCGAGCGTGATCTTCATGGACGAGCCCACCAGCGGCCTGGACGCACGCGCCGCCGCCATCGTCATGCGTGCGGTGCGCAACACCGTCAACACCGGGCGCACCGTGGTGTGCACCATCCACCAGCCCTCCATCGACATCATCGACGTGAGCGCTGCACCACTGCCGAGCGCAGGCGTGAGCCGTGGGCCATGCGCATGTGCATGCACACCACCACAGCGCCTGCCCGACATACCTGCGGGATGTGCAGCAGCATCGCTAGGGGCTTCCACCTCTACTGCCTGACTTGGTGTGGAATGTTGAATCCGACATGCCCATCCCACACACTTGTGGCCTGCGTATTCTTGTTGCGATTTCTGCGCTTATTTGGTGTGTCTGTTGCATGCACCCCTCTTCTCCTCTCCAACCTGCAGGCGTTTGATGAGCTGCTGCTGCTGGCGCGTGGTGGCCGCACCATCTACCACGGCGCCCTGGGTCGCAACAGCCAGCAGCTGATTGGGTACTTTGCAGGCACGCCAGGTGTGGCCGCACCCCGCAGCGGCCTCAACCCCGCAACCTGGATGCTGGACATCAGCTCGGTCGGTTCGCAGGCGGCGCTGGGCGTGGACTTTGCTGACGTGTACGCCGCCAGTGAGCTGTGCAAGTGAGTGGGAGGTGCATGTGTCGAGGCTGCGTTGCACGTTGGTGCCATGCTCCATCTAGGGCAGGTGTGGTTTTGGTTGAGAGGGTCTTACATTGTGGTGTCCCCAAACGCTTAAAGTCCATACACTCTGTGCTGCTCTGGCAGCATGAGCGTCATTGGAGGTAGTGCCAAACCAACCACTGCGATGCTGCGTGTTTACTTTTCTGCTGCAGGCGCAACGCCCAGCTCGTGGAGCAGCTGGCACTGCCCCAGCCTGGCAGCACCCCGCTGCACTTCGACCGCCCCTATGCAGCATCTACCTGGCAGCAATTCGATGTGCTCATGCGCCGCTGGCTGCAGTCCTACTGGCGCAACCCGCTGTACAATGCCACTCGCTTTGCCTTCTGCATGCTGCTGGGTGTGGTTCTGGGCACAATATACCTCTGGAAGGGCAGCAAGAGGTGTGGGCCTGGCCTGATTCAACCTGCGTTGTTACAGTCCCAACCCTGTGCTGAGCAGCAGCATCATGGCACATAAAGGCTCCATCACAGCATATCATGGCACATGACAATTTGATGCAAGAGGTTTCTGCATATGCCGCTGGCTTGCTGCCTGCCCGTTGCAGTATGTTCAACGCATACCATACTTTTTTTGTACGCGGTCTTCTGTCTTCAGCTCCTGCTGCTGGTGTTCCTTATTCGCAGGGAGTCTCTGAACGACATCACCAACATCATGGGTGCGCTGTTCATCTGCATCACCTTCCTGGGCACCAGCAATGCCAGCGGCGTGCAGCCGATTGTGGCGGCTGAGCGCCCTGTGTTCTACCGTGAGGTGGCCAGTGGCATGTACAGCCAACTGCCCTTCGCTGTTGCACAGGTGCGGGGGATGTGCTGGACAGGATGGCAGGTTGTGGTGCCTGGCTCCAGCCCAGCTGCCTCAGTCACAACATGCTTCCTGAGATTGACATTATGGCACAGCTTCTGTGCAACCTGCACATGCACGACTTCCAAGTTGCTTTCTGCAGCTAAAGTAGAACCCCGAAGCAATATGCCAGCACAGCGTCAGTGTATCAGGCCCTGGACTCAACTGTCGTGTCTGCTGTTCTGTTGCAGGTGCTGGTAGAGCTGCCGTACGTGGCCCTGCAGACGCTGCTGTACAGTGGAATCACCTACCTGCTGGTGGGCTTTGAGCTGGCTGCTGTCAAGTTTTTCTGGTACCTGCTGTTCACATTCCTGACGCTGCTCTTCTTCACTTACTATGGTGAGCAAGCGGACTGTCACCACGGAAGGCGAACACTCATGTGCATGCGTGCTGGTCGCACCATGCCAGCTGTGTAACTGAGCAAGCAACATACCCGGGTATCCGCACCCCTGCCTCCTGGCAGCTGGACGACATGTATGCGCAAAATAGCAGGACGTGTTGTGGGTGTGTACAGGTGCTGCTAAGCAGCACCAGGTTTAGGTACATGATCATGTTGACCCTATGCTGCTTTTATGGCTACTGTGAGTGTGCTTGTGCTCTGCTGCCCTGCAGGCATGATGTCTGTAGCCATCAGCCCGGTGCTGGAGCTGGCGGCCATCATGAGCAGCTCATTTTACAGGTGGGCTGGGCTGCCGTGCCCACACAACACAACGTTACGGCAGCAATGCTTGCCGTGCACTGCAGTGCCCACACCCGTGAACTTCAACAGTACTTCGGTGGTGGCTGACTACCAACAGCTGCCTGGCCCTGATGGTCCCTGTGGTTGTCAAGGAAGCTGTTGCCCGCTAGTTGGCATGGGGTTCAACACGCAAACTGCACGCAACGTGCGTGCAATACAACCTCACACTCAGCTGCTGACCTCTGCCTTCTGTATTTGGTCATTGATCCTGCTGCTGCTGCTGCTGCTGCTGACTTCTGCAGTGTGTGGTTCATGTTTGCGGGCTTCTTCCTGCCCTACAGTGCCATGCCTGCCTGGTGGTCCTGGATCTACTGGCTCAACCCGCTGTCCTACATGCTGTACGGCATCATTGCATCACAGCTGGGGGACGTGACCTCCACCATCGTCCTGGGACCAGGCCAGGCCACCACAGTGCAGCTCCTGCTCAAGGGTGAGCTGCAGCACACAGCATCTTGGGTGCACCGCACCTCAGCACGTATCAAGCACACAGCAGCTGGGTTGCATGGAATGTATGCATGTCTTTGAGTTATGATCCTGTAACACATGGCTGCCTGTACTGCCACAGCAAGGTTTCAGCACTACCGTGTACATGCGGCCGCCAGGCCTCACCTTCCATGCCTGCTCTGCTCCTGCTGTCGGTGTTGTGCAGACTGGCTTGGCTTTGAGAGCTCTTTTGTGGGGGCTTGTGCTGGCATCATGGCCGGCTTTGTGGTGGCCTTCTGCGTGGCTATTGTGGCTGCCATCCGTTGCCTCAACTTCCAGCGCCGCTGAGCACAGTAGAGGAGACGTGCACGCGGCCCGGTGCCACCTGGCACATCAGCAGGTTGGGCTCGCGTTTCTCCATTCAGCTTACACATGATGGTTGCCAGGAGCTGCCGCATTTGCAGAGTCACAGTGGAATGCTATCACTTGCTGCCGCTGCAGCGCTCCTGCACCAGTGATGCATGAGCAAGAAATTACTGAACCGACTGCATAGCCGCATCCTCGAGCACAAAGGCTGCCTGCCAACTGTTGGCTCGTCTGTGATGCACAGCAAGTTGTGTGGTGGGTTGCGCCTGTGCAGACAGCACATATGACAAATAAAATGTACCTGTGACTGTTGAGTCGATTTCTCTGCTCCTGTAACCTGCACACCTGTGTACATGGTTATTTTGGTGTGGGCACATGGCACTTCATGTGTGTTGCACAGCTGACAACGCTTGTGTGATCTTCAGCATGTGTCAAATTGGACAGGAGATGTGAACACCGTAACATAATGCTACGGTCAAGTCCGGACAATTGATTGCCATGGTGTGTGAGCAATTGTCGGCACTAGCTTTGTGGAATCAAAAGGTATTTGTTCTCTGGCATATGGGTCATGTTAATAATAATAAGTGATAGCCTGTATGCCGCACCCTTAGTTGCAGTGTTTAGGTGCAGTCTGTTTTGTTACGGAGTGCATTTGCTACCACTGCTGCTAGCTGCCTGAGAATAAGAGTTACCAGGGTGTGCTGAACAGCAGTACGGGCTGCTGTCACGACCTGTGTTGGGTTGGCAGTGTTTCATGGTTTAACGTTCAACAGTGTGGTTACAACACTGCACTGTAGGTTACAAGCTCCTCTCACAGCATGCAGTGCATGCAGTGCTGTGGTCTGTCACAGACTTGCATTGCAGGAACGGTCGTTGTTAGCCATCTTGTGTTGAGGATGAGTTTCACTGAGTGACTTAGTGTTTGAATGTGACGCATATCAGGTTGTCCGCGATCGCTTCTGGCGGCTATTTGCTGTTTTTTGGAGGGTGGCAGAGCCCAGCTGCTGCTGTGAGCTCTCGTGGACGGTGTTTGGCTGACTATATGCAGCAGAGGCAGAGAACTGCTGCTGCTTTCATCTACTATTATCTCCTGGTTAGAAATATGGCGCATGCTGTGCTCCCAAATGACACAAGCGCCTCAGAGACGAATCTTCAGAACTTGTTGAGGCTTCGGAATAGTTGGTTGGGTGATTACTCCTTGGCTGTTGTGGGACCCAATGAGCCTTGTTTGGCTCCTTAGTGGGTGGGCCTGTGGCCCTACTTTGGTGGTTGATATTTGGTTTGTGAGTGGTGCATGTGAAAAAGTAAAGTAAAGTAAAGTAAGAAAAAGAGTAACAACGCAGCAATTAAGCAGGGTTGCTTTGACAGAAGTAGGCACTGTAGCTGGTCGTTGTTCTGTATGGAATATCTCCCTGACATTTGCAGGCACAGCTCAAGCGCTGTGGAGGACAGCAGCTGCCTACCTGTGTCTCTTTGCGGCAGGCCATCTGTGCACCGGCATAAGTGCTGGTTCCTTCCACAGTCGACATTACCTGGTGCATACTGGGTTGATAAGCTGCGTACCTAATCATCTGGTGACACGTGTTTGGCAATACACCGAGTTGACCAGCTTATCTCAGGTTTATATCCTAGATTACACCTGAGCAGAACTTGCCAGCAATCGTAGTGAATTCACTACTTCAGAGTGCAGTCACTGCACGTCCCCACGGTGAGGACGTGCATCGCATGACGGCATGCCGCACTGGCCGTCACAGTACGACGGACACCCCACACCTACCAGCCTCTCACAGCATGCTCAGGTCACAACATGACAGGCTGCAACTGCAGTCGATAGCAGTGCCTGTGTACGACACGCGGCCCGAAACTGAAGTATTAGACCGCGAACCATGTGCACGACATGCGCTGATGCAGACGTGCTTGGGTGAGGTCATCCACAGCTGACTATGCAAGCAGCTGCACTGTGTATCAAGGCACAGCTGGCTGTTGTACTCAGCCGAACCGTAACCTCAAGGGAAAAAAGCAGGGAGAAGCAGGGCCCCCCGACTCCCTCATGCAGTACTGCGCCAAAGCCTGGCTGTGCCCAAACACGCACCCTGCACACCAGCTGCCACGACATGCCAAACGTTACTCACAATGCCTGCAGGAGGATTCACCAGGTTCAAACAAGACACGCGACTTCACAGGCCATCCAGCTCATGACTGCTCATAATTTTTTTCCTCACAGCATGCACAAGTGCACTGAGAGACAAAGGTGCACAAGGGTGTGTGGTTACAACACCATTTGCTGACCAGATTTTGGCCATCAACAGCGACCTCAATGCCCCTAAACATGAAGCTGAGCATTGACTTCAACAGAATAATGTACGTCTTAACGGCTGCTGAGAACAGCCAGAACAACCTCAGCAGCAGCAGCCCCCAATCACCACTGCTGACACCACCAACTGCAATCGTACCTACACTGAGCCCGTGTCACCCCAGCCCAAGGCCACCCCACCGCACCACCCCTCATCAGGGTGCCTCGTCGATGCTGTTTGGCTCGGAGTCTGTGTCTGCGGTGGCCGCGGGTGCTGCGTTCTCCGTGAACGACACCTTGACCATGGCGGGCCGCAGCAGCCGCTCACCCATCCTGAAGCCCTTGCGGAACTCCAGCAGCACCGTGCCATCAGGCACCTCATCGTTCGGCTCGCGCATGATGGCCTCGTGGAACTCGGGGTCAAAGGGTGCGCCCACAGTGTCCACTGTGTCCACGCCCAGGCCCTTCATGAACTCGACCATCTGCTTGTACAGGCCCTGCAAGCACGCACAGCCAGGCCCGGCAGCATCAACATCAACAGCGCATGTACAGCTAAGGCACCTACGGGCTCCATACACATTGTCTGCATGCATTACACAGCGCATTGCTGCTGCGACCTACCTCGTTGGTGTACTGTGGTGAACGTTGCACCACTACACAAAACATAAGCACGCGCCCACAGCAGCTGCAGGCAAAGGCCAGGGTTGTGCAGTCCGCCCACCTGGTAGCTGTTGTTGATCTTCTGCTCTCCTTCCGTCTCCGGCTTGACCTGTGTGCGGGCCAGCTCAAAGTTGTCGACCAGGGGCAGCAGGCCAGCAACGACGTCACCCTTGGCACGTGCTGACAGCTCGTCCCTCTCAGCAGCCTGCAGCAGGGGCAGCAGTGAAAGAGCAGTATATGGGTATCGGCCAGGAAGCTTGGATCTGCAACACGGCCTTTACATATCCACTAAAACTTAGCATCCCAGTTGCAGTTGAAAAGCCTGATATGACTCCAGCTGTTGACAAAGGCAAGGGTGGCCCAGTGGCAGTTGCGACAGCTGCACCCGCATCACCTACCCGACCCGCATGCTGACACCCAGCCCTGCCTGCTCCCTGGCCCACCCCTGCCTCACCGTGCTCCCTGGCCCACCCCTGCCTCACCGTGCTCCCTGGCCCACCCCTGCCTCACCGTGCGCTTCCTGAAATTATCAAAGTCTGCCGTGAGGCGCAGCAGCTGGTCCTTGCTGGCTGACAGGCTGCCCTCAAGTGCCTCAGCCTTGGATGCAACGCCTGCGAATGCAAAACCCGCAGTGGGGTGCTTTCAGAGCATGCAACAACCGCAATTACAGCCCTTGCGTTGGCATGCATTGCGCCTAGGCAAGGAGGAGGCAGGCACACATGCAGCATGCAACACAGCGGTGTCTGGTGCGCATACAAGGAGCTGAGCGCAGCTGCGCAGACAAGCACGAGTGTAGCAGTAGCTTGCAGCTGGGCTTATCGCCTTGTTGAATCCTGCTCCACAGCAAGTTGCAAGCTGCAGGACACATGGTGTTATGCTGCCGACCAACATACGTACCAAGCCTGCTGTCGCCCGGCGACTTAAAAGGAGCCTGCCATGGCAGTCGCAGCCGCTGCTTGAGCGACGGCAACACAGCGCCCCAGCCGCCCGGCGCCCGCTGCTGCTGCTGAGTGGCCTCACCTGCTGATGCTGCCAGCTGGTCCCGCAGGTCAAACAGCTCTCCCTCCAGCTCAGCCAGCAGCTCAGCCTGCAAGGTGCAGCGCCAGGCGGCAGGCAAGGAGCAGCCGCACCACAGTTCAAGTCACATGCGCGCATGAAGCTGCAGCACACCGGCACGACAGCGAGTGAAGCATCTCGCGCCCGACAAGCAGGCCCACTGCAGCGATGCCGTGCGGCCCTCAGTCGCTCCCATAGTGTGCCTGCACATGACTGGCTGCCAGCAACCGCACGCACCAAAGGACCACCTGCGCTTGCGCCCCCTTCACGACCACTGCTGGCGCCCTCTCAGCTGCGCCACCCTCACACCTCGCTTTTCGGCAGTCCACCCTGGCAACTCGTGACAGTGCACTTGTCCTGCCAGTGCCAGAGCATCCCTACAGTCTGTTGTCACTCACATCCATCAGCCACTTGTGACTCACCATCAACGATTTGTCCAGGTTGTCATTTTCAAGCGCCTGCCTGGCACGGTCCAGTGGTGACAGCATCTGCTCGTGTGCACCATTGCTGTAGGAAGCAGGGACAACAGCACCAGAATACTCATGCGACGGCATATGCAAACAGCTACAGCATAGACAACCCAATGCTCGAGGCCTGGCTGCAGATTTCACAACACAGTGTTGCCTGCTCCTGCAACCATTGCTTCACCACACTTGCTTTACAACTCTACACCAGTCACATTACTCGCACGCCTCACGTGTTCAACTTGTGCACTGCATTTACGCACTGCGCACTTCCCTTCCATGCATGCAGCCTCGGTTTGTGCAATGCATGCTGCTTGTGACAGCAGCGTGCTGCGCCGTGTTGTGCCTAGCATGCAGCCCCACCTGTCTGCCTCTGCAGCTGCTGGCGCCTCTGCTTCTGCTGTTGCAGCATCCTGTACATCACAACACCGCATGACAGTGTCAATGGCTGCACACGTGCAGAAGGTGCGTCATTGCATGCATAAGCTGTGTCATTGCATGCTGCTGCCAGCAGCAGCGGCATGCACTGTGCAGCGCCATCCAACAGCAGCACAACGCTGGGCCGCTGTGTACCAGAAGCACTGAATAAGCACATCCTGCCGGGCCAAAAGTACAAAAGTGGCGATCTAGGCTAACCTCTGCAGCCAGCATCCGCACTAGCAGACGTGGTTGTAAGTTGCAGGTTGCTCTCTGCACTGCCGGCTGACGAGCAACTGCATGGTTGCGCCTTGCTGATGGACAGCGAACCGCCAATCGTGCATTCCCGCAAGCCAGCTGCATTGTATGGGCCTCAATCAGATGACGGTCTGAGGTGTCCACAGTGCTTCGGCACAGCAATTGAGAAGTTTGACAGATAGTTGGCGCAAAGCATATAGTAACAAAATTAGTAAATTTTGCGTGTTGATCATCGGTTGGCTGTCCTTCAAGTCCTCAGGTTTGGCCTCCAGGGCTTTTAACGCTGCTTCTAGACCACCAGGCGTTCTAGCGATCTTGATGCAAAAAGTTTTGAAGTCGAACCATGTTTTCTTGGTGACCAAGACAAAATTAACGGTATTCCCGGGCCGAGACAGAACTCCCAGGCTGACGGCTTTGACCATGTCCAAGCAGATGGCATAGCTGTCGATGCAACTCGCCCTCAACCTGCTACCACACATTGCATTCTGCTTGAAAAAACCATAGGGGGTTACAGCAGCAGCGTTTCCACCAATGCAGCAGTAGGAGGCTGCCAGCACCTGGAAAAAGGCAACACAAACACCGGACAACGCCACCAGACATTATATATAGTTGCTTACTGGTACATAGCGATCCAGAGTTGGCACATTTGTTGCTTCCCAGTGATGGCATTACTAGTAGTGCTTCTGAAGTTACTGATTCTCTGAGTTCTGAGCTCTCTGAGCTTGTTGAGGTTGCGGTTTCTTCCGGTTGATGGTCTTCTTTTGAGTTTTGTGGACCCCATGAGCCTTGTTTGGCTCCTTTGCGGGTGGGCCAGTGGCCCTACTTTGGTAATTCGGTAGTTCGGTACTAAGATGTGCATCTAACATAGAAGCTATGTGCGATTCCGCACATAAGCAGTATAGCAGCGGGGTTTGAGTGTCACATGCCAGCAAACCTTGCCGCAAGCACATCGCTGGTGTGCCGGGTGGCTCACTGCGGCATGCGCATGCAGGGCTTGGCACCCTGCCACAATGGTTGCACTGGTGTATCAGGACACAGCGCCTCGCATACACGGGCAGACAGCCGGCACTGATACAACCATGCAAGCAGAAAGCGGAAAGTCAGCATACCCCAGCCACCAACAGTATGGCTGCAACAGTATGACTGCAACACTACAAATGTACTGAAGTCATTGCACACAGGGTGGTCACATGGCTGCTGCGCCACAAATCAGTTTAATGTACATTGCGTCCCAGACCATCTAAATTTAATAACAATCACCACTAGGGTAGAAGCACTATCATTACCATCACAAGCAGCCACACGATACCACGCACGGCATCCTCAGTTGCTACTCCACCCCAGCACACGCTGCAGCAGCTGCCTCTGTGCTCCGCGCTGCTGTGCAAGGCCCTCCCACTCCTCCCATGTGATGCACACCACCTGCCAGCCAGCAGCCTGCAGGCAGCGCTGCCCAAGCGCTGTCCGGCCCAGCACCCTGACCGGCCAGCTGCTGCTCACAGCAGCAGGCGGCAGCACGTCCACAGCCACAGGGGGACGACTAGGACACAGGCTGTCCCCGGCCACACCCACAGCCACACGCAGCGTGTGGTGTGACCAGCCGCCCAAATCACGGCCGGGCCTGCCGCTTGTGCTGCTTGACTGCGGCTGCACCCAGCGCTGCATCAGGGGCTGCAGGCCCATGCTCTGCAGCGCCTGCACAACTTCCTCCTCCACCTGGCTCAGCACGCTGTCGGCCTGCTGCTCCTGCCATGCTGCTGCACACTGCCTCACCAGCCGCCCCGACAGCACTGCCGCGGCACCTTGCGGAGCGCTGGCCACGCCATGCGGCGCACCAGCTGCACCACCCGGCTGGGGCCTGCCTCCCGCCTTCCCTGCAACCAGCGATCCTCGGCTGGCTGGTGGCTGAGTACTTTGCCTGCTGCTGCTGCTGCTGCTGCTGCTGCTGCTGCTGCTGTTGGTGTTGCTCCAGGCCAGGCCTCCATCTTCACCCCATGCAATCACGCCCCACTCAGTCGCCAGCAGCACCAGTGCCTCATGCAGCTGCGCACGGCGTGCCTGGCTCAGGCCAGACACTCCCAGTGTCTGCAGCTGCGCCAATGCAGCCAGCAACATGTCGGCATGCGTGTGGTGGGCAGCACTGGCGGCAGCGGCCCACACCAACAGCGCCAATGAGTCAGCCGGCCAGCACAGCAGCAGCAGACCTTGCTGCATTGGCTGCAGAGCCATGGGGTGCCCTGCTGCTTGCTTCACTGCCTGCAAAAATCGCGCCCCGCTGCTGCTGTTGCTTTGCGGGTGCTGCTTACTCTTGCCTGCGCCCCGCTCCTGTGCTGCTGCTGGCCTGGTTGACGCCAGCGTACTGAGGAGTGCCTCACAGCTCTCACCCAGCAGAGCAAAGCCTTGCAGCACACCAGCAATGCGCTCAGGCTGCAGCTGACCCCGCACCATCAGCTGCACAGCCAGCTGCTCCAGCCGCTGCAGCAGCAGTGGGTCATGCCAGCCCAGGCCAGCAAAGGCCCACACCAGGTTGCACACACCCTGGGCTGTGAGCTGCTTCTGCCGCACTGCACTGCGGGCAGCTGCAGCCAGGGGGCTGCTGAACTGCAGCGGAGCCCTGGCATGCGCACTCACTGCAGCGCCAGCTACAGCTGTTGCTGTTGTTGCCGCTGCTGCTGGTGCTAGCAAGCCACTGCCGAGCTGCGCAGCACTGCTGCTGCTGCTGCTGCTGCTGCTGCTGCTGGCCAGTGTTGCTGCAGCTGCAGCTGCTGCTGCCCCTGCCAGGCCTTGCAGCAAGGTGGGCTCCCGGTAGCCTGCCTTGCAACACACCATCACAACGTTGCACAGGTCCTGCGCATTGTAGCAAGCCAGGTTGGCCAGGATGTGCCTGCTGGCTGCATGCATCACCTGCGGCGTCAGCGCGGCGCGGCCCATCTTGCCCAGCGCCCAGAGGGTGGTGGCTGTGCCCTGCGCGGTGAGCTGTGGCAGCAGCACCTGGAACTGCTGCGCAACAGCAGCCGGCAGGCCACGTGGCAGCTGCATGCCTGCAGATGCCACGGCCCATGCCCAGTTGCTGAGCGCTTGCGGCCCAAACAGGTGCAGCTTGTTCAGCGCCTGCAGGACCAGCACTTGCTGCACGGCCTTGCGCCGGTGCCGCAGCACCTCCAGGGCCCACAGCGCTTGTGCCAGGTCGTGGGGGGTGGCGTCCTCTGCGACGGCCACCAGGCGTGCCCCTGCTGCCTCAAAGCAGCGCTGGTGCTGCAGCCGCATCACGGCGCACGCCCACAGCAGGTTGCACACCTCCTGCGGCTTGGCTGCGCCCAGACGAGGCGCAGCTGCTGCACAGATCCCAGCAAGCAGCCGCCGCTGCACCTGCTGCTCTGTCTTGTCATGCTGCTGCTGCCGCTGCTGCTTTTTGCCTTTGCTGCTGCCGCTGGTGCGGCCCCTCTTCTGCTGCTGGCTGCCCTGCTGCTGCAGCTTTGCCACAGCCCAGGCCATGTTTGCCAGGCCCTGCATGGTGAAGCCAGGCAGGCACTGCAGCGCCTGCCCCGCCACCGCTGCTGCAAGCTGCTCGTCCTGAACCCCAAACTTGGCCAGTGCACACATCACCAGCACCAGGCTGTGCGGCTCAAACAGCTGCATGCGCGCGAGCGCACGCACGCGTGCGGCGCGCAGCAGGCGCGGCTCGTAGTGCCGCATCGCCACGCACGCCCACAGGCACCTGCTCAGTGCGCAGGGGCTGAAGCGCTCCATGCTGCCTGCTGCTGCCAGCACCAGTGCGCACACACTGGCGTGGTGGTAGTGCCGCACACGCGCAGCCGACCACAGAAGGCAGCTGATGCTGTCGGGGCTCAACTGCCTGGCGCAGCCGGACACCCGTTGCAGCAGTGCATGGAAGAGCCGTGGGTCTCTGTGTCGGGCGCGCGCCATCGCCCAGCACAGCAGCACACAGTCCTGCGTGCCCAGCTGCTCCAGCGCCTCGCCTGCAACGCTGGCCAGCTCAGACCACAGGGCAGGCTGCCGTAGCTGCAGCTGTGCTAACGCCCATGCTGCTCTGGCAGTCATGTGCTGCTGCTGCTGCTGCTGCTGCTGCTGCTGCTGCACGGGTGGCGCAGCAGGCTGGGGTTGCCCAGGTGCGCTGCTGCTGCTGCTGCTGCTACCTTGCTGCTGTTGCTGCTGCTGGTGGTGCTGCTGGCAGGCCACATGCAGTGCTCTGTGCACCAAGTCAGATGCGAGCTGTTCCAGCACATCAGGTGGCAGTGCCAGCGGCCTTGCTGAAGCAGCTGCAGTCAGGAAGGCCGTCAACGCCTGTGGGCTTGCTGCATGCAGCTGCTGCAGCAGTGCCCGGGACAGCTGCTGAGCCAGGGCTTCACTGCCTGCCCTGCCCTGGGCTGCTGCAGCCTTGCCCAGCCCCAGCTGCTGTCGACTGTCAGCACGATGCAGTGCTGCCAGCTGCTGCATAGCCACGGCAAGGCAGATGGGCGGCATCTGCTGCATGTGAGACTGCAGGAGTGCCTGCAGCTGCTTGATAGAGGTGCAGCTGCGCAGGAGCTGTGCCATCTGCTCTAGCTGGCCGCGCACATAGACTGGGCGCTGCAGCACATGCTGCCATGCAGATGACTGGTGGTTCAGCAGCTGAGGTGGCACAGCTGCGGACTCTGGCCTGCAAGGCTGCTGCTGCTGCTGCTGGTGGTGGTTTTGGTGAAGCTGTTGCATCTGGCTATGTTCTTGTTGTTGTGGCACCAGCTGCTGCCTCTCCTGCTGCTGCTGGGTGGTGCCATGCAGAGGAGATGCTGCTGCTGGCCTGTGCTGCGCGCTACCTGCAACTGCTGCGGCTGCTGCCAGGGTGCTGTGAGGGTCAAGCAGCACACTGACTGCAGTGGCTGCATGGAGCTGGCCAGACTGGTAGAATGTCTGCAAGTCAGTGTGGTAGAGAACAATTGAGTATTCAATGTGATTTGATGCATCAGGGCAAAGGCAGTGAAGTGAAGCAAGGGAACCTTATGCTGAGACACATAGTGCAGTCCTCTCCCAGAGCAGCATGCAAGCACACAAAGTGAAGAAAGTGGTGTGATACGTGCATGATTTTAAATTTAAAGCAGCAGTTGAGTTGCCGATCCGATGGTTGCAAGTTGCTTCATCATCTGCAGCTTTCACCTGTATGGTTATGTCAGCATGGCTTGGTGAGGACCCAGGAACTGCTGCAGCGCTCGCCCTGCACAGGAGCAGCAATAGGTGGGTCAATGTCACGCGAGGGGGTGGACAACTTATTGCAGTGACACAGGGTGGTTCAATAGCCTGCTGTGCCGTTGATGGACACATTGCACATTCAGCAGGTGCTATGATACATTGCAAGTAACTTCAGCCGCATCAGCAACACGCTCACCTCACTGGCTCGGTGACTGAGGGTGAACTGTCTTTGGCCAGACAGCAAGGTGGTGGGCAGCGCCTGGTGGTCTGCTCTAACAGCCGTGCCAGCATGGCTGCTTAGCATTAGAATAAACAAATCAAAGAGATCGGCATGTGCTTGCACTCCATCTTGCGACAACAACTCTGGTGGGTGACTGTGGAACCTACAACTACAGGACAAGATGACAGACAAAGCATGGCAACTGGGACAAGCTAACGGATCAATTCACGCAGTTGAGTCAAGCGGCAAGGAGACCAGGCTTGGACAAAAAAGGGTTTCTCAAGGTGTGAGACTGACAGTTACACGGGCTTGCAGAGCTGGCGAGGCAATGCGTAATGGTGAGGGGTTGCCTGCAGTTTGTAATCTAAGTTTGAGCACGTCGCTAGGTGTGTGTTGACGCTCAGTGTGGAGACATCAGCCACTACTTATCTCCTCCACCAGCAGCAGCAACAGGGGCAGCAGCAGTCTCGCGTTCACCATGTTTGCCAACGGCTATGTGGGCTCGACTGAGGATAGTCAACGGATACGCAAGCTAGACAAGCAGCGAGGAGAGCAGAGAAAGAAATTTGAGGAGCTGCAAGAGAAGAAGCGTAGGGAAGCAGCAGGCCTGCGCCAATTTGGCTCCTCCCGCTCTGAAGCTTATGAGGCAGCCTTCAAGAACGAGACCGTTGGTCTGGTAACGCGTGAGGAGTTTTTGGAGAAGCGCAACACCATCCAAGATCGCCTAGCAGAGGATGAGCTGCGCGAGCGTCTAGAGGCAGAGGCAACAGCTGCAGCAGAGAAGGAGCGGCGAAAGAAGGAGAAAGAGAAGAAGAAGGCCAAAGCCAAGCTTTCATTTGCAGCTGATGTGAGTAGGCGGACAGCTGTTGGCTGCTAGCTGGCAAGTTTGCAAGGGTTTAGGTTCGAGATACAGTCATGCTGGTGGTAGCAGCAGAAGCAGGGTGCACGGTGACAAAGCTGCATGGTGACCATGCATGCTCATCACCAGATTGCCTGCAAGCAGCATGGTCAAGATTCACATGTGTTTATGCAGCCGCAGCTCTGTGCGCAACCCTTCCACCAGCTCTTTTCACATCTCTTTTCACATCTCTTTTCACATCTCTTTTCACATCTCTCCATCCTGTGTGTGCCCTTTCTGCTCTGCATCCTGGGCTGTCCTGTTTGCAGGAGGAAGAAGAGGAGGAGCCGCAGGAAGCACCAGCAGCAGGCAAACGTCCTGCAGCTGCTGCCAGCACTAATGGCGGCGAAGCTCCCAGCGCGTCAGAAGCTGCAGCAGCCCCAGCAGTGGAGGCACCAGAGGCAGCAGAGGCAGCAGCTGCTCCTGCCGCCAAGCGTCCCCGGTTCAGCAAGCTCGGCAAGGACCCTGGCGTGCAGACTGCCTTCCTGCCCGACAAGGACAGGGAGGCGCAGGAGGAGGAGCTCAAGCGGCGGCTGCGAGCCGTGAGCGGCTGCAGGGCAGGGGAAGGGGGGGGGGGTGCATGGGCCGTGGCACCAGCAGGCAGCAGGCACAGTGCGTCGTTAGGCAAAGGGACAAGCCGTGTGTGGACGAGGCATAAAATTCAGTGGGCTGGGGAAGGTGCATGTACCAAGCCATGCCAGTACAGCACAGCTGGCCTTGAGCAGTGCTGGGGTGCTTGGGAGCAGCGCTGCGCCACGCGCTGGTGCTGGCTTGTGACGCAAGCTTCATGTGGTGGTCGACCATGTGGCATTGGCAATGTGGTTTGCTGCCTGCTGCTGTGGCTTGCAGGAGTGGGTGCAGCAGCAGGAGGCCATCAAGAACGAGACGCTGGAGATCGTGTACAGTTATTGGGACGGCAGCGGACACAGGCGAAAGGTGGGACATGCAGGCTCTGCCTGGGAGACAGGAGGCTGCTGCAGCTGGACCGATCCTGTTTCCGTGCTGTGACGTCCTCGTAGCCTTGCTGCTTGTGTTAAGGGGCAGTGGCAGCCGTTGCTGTAGCAGCATTGGAACTAAGCCACTGTGCACGGCGCGTGCGCAATGTCACGGCTGCTCCATGGTTGTGGTGCGGGGTGCTCCTGCACCGCTGGCTGGCTGGCTGCAGGTGACTGTGCGCAAGGGTGACAGCATAGGCGTGTTCCTCAAGGCGGTGCGTGAGCAGCTGGCGCCCCAGTTCAGGGAGCTGCGCGCGGTCAGCGTGGACAACATGATGTACATCAAGGTGCGGGGGGGGGGGGGGGGCAGGCAGGCAGGCAGGCAGGCAGGTGGCCAGCACACCAGCTACGCTGCCAGTGCAGGAGTCGACTCTGGGCAGCTGCAAGGGTTGGCAGGGCGGCCAGGCTGTGGGTGGGTGGCCGGATTGTGCCTGGGCAGTTGCTGAGTATGTACATCAGGAGTGGAGCGTGGTCAACGGCAGTGAGCTCCCCTGGTGCTGTGGTCCAGGAACCGTGTGTCTGCAGGGGTGGCGCGCCTCCCTGCATGCGTTCCTTGTGGTTTGTGCGCATCTCTTGCAGAGCTGCAAGCCCACGTCAGCCTTTGTTTGGCCAGTTTTGTCTGCCGAGAATGCCGCTGTGCTGCTCCCACCTGAGCACCTGCCTGCATACCCTGCCTAGAGTCAGATCAGCACGGTAGGAGGTTGGGGAGGCGCATGATGCACCCTCATCATCACACACGCTGTTTCCTTCGTCTTACGCGTGTGTCGAGTGTGACTACACCACTTGTAGATCATTTAAACAAAGTGTTCATTCCTGCCTGCATTGGTGCCTGCCTGCCTGCCTGCCTGCCTGCCTGCTGGTCCATGTGCTGTGGCCTGCAGGAAGATCTGATCCTGCCGCACCACCACACCTTCTACGAGCTCATTGTGAACAAGGCGCGTGGCAAGTCAGGGCCTCTGTTCGACTTTGGCGTGAAGGATGACATCCGCATGCTGGGGGACGCCAGCATGGAGAGCCAGGACGTGCACGCGGGAAAGGTGCGGCGCCGCTGCAGGCGCACCCATCATCATCATCATCACCATCACCATCACCACCATCATCATCATCATCATCATCATCATCATCATCATCATCATCATCATCATCATCATCATCATCATCATCATCATACTACCCATCCAAGCCATAGCATCAACGCCATCGGCTGCACCACAGCTGCACCCAGCAGGATCAGGTTGCAGCGACTGTTTGTCAGCAGTCAAGCAGCAAGGGTTGAATTGCGTGCATCAGGCTTTGTTCAGCAACCAGCAGCTGGTCCTGGCGGGAAGAAGTGAGTGGGTTGCAGGGGAGAGCGGGTGAAGCTGCGGGTGAAGCAGCATCTGCTGTTTCCCTCTCCATGATAACATCTGCCGTCTCCCACATTTTTCTGGCCACCAAACTGCCTGCCTGTTTCTGTGCCTGCTCACCTGCAGATCGTTGAGCGCCACTGGTATGAGCGGAACAAACACATCTTCCCAGCAAGCCGCTGGGAGATCTTTGACCCAGAGGCGGACTACGGTGAGTACTTGTTGACAAGATCTTGTGCTGCTTGGTTGTTTTTGGGGTGATGATGTGGTCTACAGCTGCAGAAAGGTAGAGGCGACACTGGCTGGCACTGCTGCTCTGTGCAGCTCTGTCGTTACATGTGCTTGTCAATCACAGGCATACAGTGGGGCAGATCAACGATTGTATGTGCTACTGTTGCTGCTGCTGCTCCTGCAGGTGACAAGTACACCATCAAGGGATGAGCAGGTGCAGCGTGGCAGGCTGCAGTGTACATGCAGGCAGCATCGCCTGCCTGTTGATGCTGAGTCAGCGTCTAGCTTGTTACATGGCTCAGCGTGTTGGAACACGCCAACGCTGGTGCACGTTATGCCCGTATCACATGCGGTTGGTGCACCAGCATTGTGCACCATGTAATTCTCATGTGCGTGGGTACAGTACGAGTTCTTACAGTAAACGCAGGGTGCTTTGCTGTTGTTTTCGGTGTTGTTGCTTCAACTGTGTTTTGTTGCCAGGGAATGCTCAGCTGCAGCTGGTGCCTGCCACAGTGGCGTTATTGGTGACATGGCCTGCATAACAAGCTTCAGTGCTCGCTCTGTACATGCAGGCTCTGCTTGTGCAGCAAGCCGTAGCACTTGTGTATAAGACAGCAGACGTCCAGCACTGTTGTGCATGGCATGGCTGTTGACGCGATGTGTGCCTCACAGCTCGTGCTATCATCTTCTCGCGATTCTCAAGGCAAATGATACATGCAGGCAAGGCGGTCTGACGACAGTATGTGAGATGGTGACTGGAACCCATTGTAACCAATCTGTCTGTCCTTCAATCACATGGTGGACTGCAGTACACATCTCGGATGGAGGGGGGCCCGGCGGTTTCATGTGGTCACCTAATTAGTCCCAGGTCTTCTTGTGCCGCCTTGTGGGAGAGGTACGACTGTCTGCCCTCCGGGTCGATGTCTGGCTTGGAGACTGTATATCACCCTCACAGCATGCCTGAGCAGGATGACGACCAACATTGCACCAACCAGGCAGGAACTTGGGTATTACAGAAGTTCCCTCTTGCACAAGGAGCAGCCACTGCTGAAAACTCGGCATATGCCCAATGCATCACCGCTGTTTGAACCCCATCCACACGTAAATGCCTGTGTTGGTTAAGCTCAGCGATTCCATCAGCTGCATGGATGCCGTGTTCCCCTGCACCACATAGCAGTACACATGCCCACCAGGCCATGGCCTGCCCACCACGCCAGCAGCACTGCTGGAGGCGTCACGACCGTTGGTGTACGCACCGCCTGCCGAGCAAGCCTGCTGCTGCTGCTGCTGCTGCTGCTGCTGCTGCTGCTGCTGCTGCTGCTGCTGCTGCTGCTGCTGCTGCAAAAGCTGCTCGTCCTGCTGCTGATGCTGCAGCTGCAGCTTGGAGAGCAGGCTGGCGAAGGCCCACCTGCCTAGGCCTTTCCTGCGCTGGCTGTCCACTGTGTGCAACATGCCGGCACAGCCGGGCTCCACCTCCAGCACCCAGGACAGCAACTCGCCCGTGGTGGTGCTGCGCACACATGCATTGTGGCGCTCTGCGATCAGCTGCTCTATCATGGCTTGCGACCCAGGGCTCCTGCACACAGCAGCAGCGCAGGCGTCAGCACCAACAGCAGCAGCAGCAGTACCACCCAGGATGTGAAAGACAATTCAGGTGGCAAGGTACAGGTCGAGTGGGATGTGATTACAACAAGGAAGTGTACTGTGGTTGAAGAGCACTTGCAACACCCTGTCATTCCGCGCAATGACATACCTTAGACAATTACGCACAACTCAGCTGAGTTGCTGGTGGTGTGCCGTGTGCGCGCAGCTGCCGACATTTGCAGGTCAATTGCTAGCTGTTGTGCAGCCTTTTCATACTGCACTCCCTTGCTACAGCTGCTGCGCCTACCTGAAGGTCCACAAGCCATTGACCAGAGCTGCATCCTGCTGCTGCAGCGTACTCAACTCAAAAGCTCCAGCATACTGCTGTGCCAGTTTGCTGCACTGCTGCTGCATCTGACCCGCCAGCGGCCCTGCCAGCACAAACTGCTGGCAGTGGTTGAAGTAGCACTCCTGGTAGGCGCTGGCCTCAAACACTTGGCGCATGTGCTGCACTGCTGCGTTGGGCAGTGCCGAAAACCTGCACACCTCCGGCTGCTGCTGTATGATCTGCTGTGCTGCATGGGCGTAATCTGGCTTGCCATGGTCCAAGTTGCCGTACACTGTGCACCTGTCACATCATGCATAGGAGGGTGACGGTCGTAGCAGCGCACACTGAGGAGCAGTGGGAACATTGCTGCACCTCTGCAAAGCAAAGCAATCACCGCTGCTGCGAACCTGGTGTGCAACGTTCCCTGTGTGCGTGTGCGTGGCACTGCCATCTGTACGCGCCAGCTGTGCTGCACAGCATCCAAAGGCAGCCAGTGCCAGCGCAACAGCTGCACAGGCAGACTTGATCATCAACCCGCTGCGACAGTCCCCATATGTCCACTGTCAAAATATTCACCTGACAGCTTTTCTGGGAAACGCAGGCACAACTGCCTCACCTGATGGCGCCATCAGGCATCTCTTCGCGCGTAAGCGCATAGCTGCTGCAGGCGTGCTGCTGCAGCCTGTCGCTGCTAGCGCTGCTGTGGATGTGCTGCTCGTACAGCCGTAAGCCCTTGTAATGTTCAGAGTGCAGCAGCACAGACCGTAGCTTTGAGGGGTCCGTTGCAGCAGGTGCCCAGCATACATGCTTCGTGGGGACAAGCTCATGCATCTGTATCTGTGGCTGACAGCGCTAGCAACCGGTCTGATTACTCCTAATAAGCTTGTTGGTTCCTGTGGAGTCTGAGCTGTACACAATAATCACCAACAGTCGCACTTCATCAGACCATGCTACCGCAGGGTTGTGCGCTGACACACTGAGACAAACCAGAACGTTGCTGAAATGCAGCAAGAACCCTAGCTGCAGTACCATATCATCCAGTACAGCCTGCGCAACCACCGTCATAAATCTGCGGACGGTGTTAGTATAAACGTGTTGTAGGTAGACGTGTTGATAAGTCACCTGCCTCGCTGCGCCATGCGATCTCGAGTTCATCCTGATGTGTAGACATGCTTTGCTTTTGCAGCTCGGTCAGCACTTTGAGGGCTTGAGGCACATGCAAGCCCTGAAAATGCTGCTGAAAACTGGTGGTGGCCTATCTACAAACTACTGCTCACACTTGTCAGGGCTTGGCCGCACTCACGGCAGTAGAAAGACAGTTGATGGGCTGAAGCGCGTTGTTCCCAAGCTTAACGTAACCTACAGCACGGGACAACATGCAGTGTCAGTGGCATGCATACCACCATCAGCAGCAACAGTAGGGGCAGCAGCAGGGAGAACCACATCAGCAGCGGAAGCAGCAGGTGGCACAAGCAAGAAGATGTTGTTGATTGATGGGCACAACCTGGCATCACGCGTAAGCTGACATGTTGCAACGACATACATAGCCCAGCTTTTTAGATATGTTTTGACGATTTGCCCATGATCGGCTTGGCTCCACAGCAGGTGTGTTCTGCACACCAGCGTAGCAGCTGAGGCAGTGATAACAGAGCTTGCTGCATGACAGCATTCAATCAACAAATGGTGTCTCACTAGACCGCCACCATCTATGCTTTCACGCAGCTGACCAGTGCATCTAAACATACACAACCCCACCGCCTCCCAACCTTATCTGCCCTGCAGGCCTACTGGGGCATGGTGTACCGCTCCAACCAGTCTTTCTGCACCACTGACGGCATCCCCACCACAGTCTGCTTTGGTTTTCTGCGCTCACTGGCTGCACTGCTGGAGCAGGAGCAGCCACACTCGCTGGTCGTGGCTTTTGACGCGCCAGCAAAGTCTTTCAGGTGCGGTATAATCCGGCTGATGGGCAGGGATCGGCAGTGCATGGCACACCACCAAGCTGCAGACAACGATAAGGTTCATGGCCACACCACTGGAACCGGTGTGGCTGACTCAGCTGTCTGCTAGGATGCTGACATCCTCTGGTCTATCCCACAAGTCCGTGGTTCACTTGACAACATGTCAGACAGCGGTGTGTTGTCACGTCACAGCCTCACTCCTGGCGTCCTGTCTTACCAGCACCTTTCCAGCTACCTATATTGCTCGTCAACTAGTTTGACCTGGCTCCATGGTTCCTGCCTGTGCCCCACCCTCCCACCAGGCATGAGGCGCTGCGCAGCTACAAGGCGCAACGTGGCCCCGCACCGCCCGGCTTCACGCCCGACCTGCGCAACCTACAGCTGCTGCTGAGCTTCATGCGCGTGCACACCCTCAGCGTGCCGGGCTATGAGGCCGATGACGTGCTGGCTGGCGCTGCTCAACAGGCTGCTGCTGCTGGTTATGCTGTGCGCATCTACAGCAGTGACCAAGACCTATGGCAGGTGCGGCTTCATTTACAGGCGCTGTTGCTGCTGCACAGTCGGTAGGCTGCGGGTGTGCCGCAGCTGATGGCCAGGTATGTGTGCAATTACATCATGGCATGGTGCCTGCTTGGAGGTGACTGTTAGGCAGGTTACGTCACAACAATCTGGCTGGTGCCAATTGTTTCCACCCCTTTGGGCTGCACAAATGAATGCGCAGGTTCACGCGTATCATCTTGTTGCTGTTGTCCAACTAGTGCTGGCGTTGGTTGTGTGATGCTGGCTGCAGGTGGTGGATGACGCCGCGCAGGTGGCCGTGCTTGCGCCCATCACGCCAGCCAAGGGCGCACCCCGCCCCAGGGGCGGCCAGGGCCAGGCCCTCACGGCGTTGATTGACGAGGCGGCAGTCGCAAAACGGCTGGGCATCACCCCTGCACAGGTGAAGCGCCACCATCTCATGAGGCTGGCGTGCAGCAGGCGTGGTGCACTTGCGGGCATGGCAGCCCCACGCCGCCTCTGGCTGTTCTGCTAGTGAGGCCGCCGTTGCGGCTGCAGCTCGCCTGGCATGACGTTGAGGCACACCCAGTGTATCTTGTACCTGCCTCTTCCTTGCGAGGACAGTCGTTTAAGACAGCCAACAGCTGTTCTTTTTTGCCAGCTGGCAGAAACATGCCCACACTTGTCTCAGAGCACTCCTTGACTGCTGCAGGTGCCGGACTTCAAGGCGCTTGTAGGCGACAGCAGCGACAACCTGCCAGGCATACCAGGCATTGGGCCAAAGACAGCAGCAGGCCTGCTGCAGGTCTGGGGCAGTGCAGAGGCAGTCTTCGCGCAGGAGGCCATGAGCGCCCACAGCGCAGGCGTGCGGAACAAGCTGCAGGGCCAGGAGGAGGCAGCAGCGATGTACAAGGGCCTCACCACTGTCAGGCGCGCACCCCGCTGACGTGGCAGGAAGGCATGTGGCCCCTGCAGGTTGAACGCTCACTGCGCTCGGGTTGGCATTTGGCTTTTTGACCTAACACCAGCTAACACGCATGTCAGTGACCCATTTCAGAATCCAAATTGGTTCACTGCTGCGAGTGCTGCCAGCATCGCCCTCTGAGCTTGCTCAACCAGAACTGCATCTGCTTTACCAAACCGGCTGCTGCAAAACTTCACATGAGCTGTGCTGCGCTGGGTGCTTGCTGCGCTTGCAGGAGGGAGGCTGCACCTGAGCTCGACTTTGGCGCGGCTGCTTTGACCGGCTTCTGCACAGATGAGGTGCGCCCGCTGCTGGAGCGCCTTGAGCTGATGTCGCTGGCAAAGCCGGACGCTCTGTGCAGCCTGCAGCTGCTGTTTGGCGGGCAGGCAGCACCAGACGCAGCGCTGGCGGCTCGAGTGTCTGGAGCAGAGGAGGCGTTTGAGCTTGCGCGACCAGCGTCAGAGCTGGCAGCCCAGGGAGAAGCAGCTGCAGCCGCGCTGCATGGAGCGCTTGCCAACAGCAGCAGCAGCTCTGCTGACAGTGATATGGTGCAGCTGCAGTCGCCATTGCAGGTCGCAGCAGCAGACAAGGCTGCTGGTGTGCTGCCAGAGCCTGTGTATGTGGCGCGCAGCGTGGCCACGTCAGGCCCCGCCAGCCTGCTGCCTGAGAGCCTGCAGGCGCGGCTGCCTGCCATCACGGTGGTGAATTCGCAGCAGCAGCTCCAGCAGCTGGTGGACCAGCTGCAGCAGCATCAGGTGGGCTACTTTTTCTACTCCACTGGTTCAGCAAGTTGGAGCGCTGTTGTGGTGTAGCTCTTATTTTGGTATTCTGTGGCGACTGCTGTTGGACAGTGAAGCAAAGCTGCCGACAGCATGCCCATAATCACCGGCCGCTCACCTGCAACTGCAAAGTACTAGACCATCATCTGCACTGGTGGTGGTCCCCAGTTCTGTGCAACGCAGGGCACTCAGCTCTACATGTACATGTGCACCTGCTCACTGTTGCAATGGCCACTGTGTCCGCGGTTGCCTGCAGGGCCCTGTGACCTGGTCCTGGCCCCAAGAGCAGCCGTACACACCCGCCACTGCCCCTGCCCTGCCCAGCATCATCTGCTGCACCTGGGACGAGCCAGCACACCCACACCAGGCGAGCACAGCAGCAGAACAAGCAACGAGAGCCGCAGCAGTGGACACTACAGCAGCGCCTCTAACACGTTCTACACGCAGGCGCAGGACATCCACCAGCAGTGCTGCTGCAGTTGCAGCAGCAGGCGAAGCAGAGAGCCGTGAAGAGCAGCAGCATCCCCCTCCCGCTGCTGCAGGCGTGAAGGTGTTGCAGCCTCGGCTAGTACTCATTTGCACTGACGAGCAGTTGTCAGGGTCACAGGTGCTGGATGGCCTGCAGCTGCTGCTGCAGGATGCAGGTCGCTCCAATGTGTTTTTTGAGAGCAAGCGCTGCTTCACTGAGCTGAAGCACTGGGGCTTGCAGCTGGCAGGTGAGCACTGAGCACTGACTGCAGGCTGGTTGAGTGCATGCTGTGCATGGCATAACTGAAGTATCCATATCTGTCAGTATGCTATGCCTGCTTCAGCTAAGAGCTGTTGCATAGTGCCTGTTGTTGGGCATGCTGTCTGCTGAGACAGGCTGTGGTGCCCCCGACCAAGCCTGATGTGGCAGCCGCTGGTCATGCCTTGCTCGCCTCGTTCTGTACTTGTATGCGTGCAGGCGTTGAGTTTGACGTGCTGCTGGCCGCCTGCCTGCTGGATCCTGAGAAGTGGACTGAAGGCAGGGCAGGCAAGCAGCGCGTGCTGGACCCGCAGCGCCAGCAGCACCAGGCACTGCCGGCCATGGTGCGTGGCGTGCTGAACTGCACGCTGCCAGACATGGCAGCCGCACTTCAAGCTGAGCGCGAGGCAGCTGGTATTCGACAAGGACTGCAACAGCAGCCGCAGCAGGCAAAGGCGTCGGAGGTAGCTGCAGCCGTCATCAGCACTCCTGCGGCAGGTAGCCGCCGACGTCGGAGGACGACTGCTGCTGCAACTTCTGCTGTTGCTGCTGCCGCTGCTGTTGAGGCAGGCCATCCGCCAGGCAACACAGCGCAGCAGCCAGCAGCTGACGGTCAGGCGCAGCAGCTGCAGCATCTGGCGCTGCCGGCCATTGTGTGGCACCATGCTGCGGAAGCTTGGGCCAGCCACGCGCTGCGTGGCGCTTTCCTGCAGCAGCTGCAGCAGCTTGGTGACGGTGGCGCGCTCCTGTCGTTGCTGCGTGACGTCGAGGTGCCTGTGCAGGCTGTGCTGTCAAGCATGGAGGTGGCAGGCATTGGGGCTGACCGGTTGGCGCTGGAGGAGCAGCAGGCGGAGCTGCAGGTGGGCAGGCAGTGTGCAGCGGCTGGTGCAGTGCATGTGCAGAGCTGGCTCAGATGCCAGCATGGGAGGCTCAGCAAAGTGCCCCACAGGGCAGGTTGTGAGGCTGCTCACAACGAGCACCTTCAGCTGGGCAGCGGTGTGGACCGTCATCGACTTGCTGGTCGTGAGGGCACATGGTTGCATCACAGAGCACCCCAGGCGTGTAGCGTGAGACGTGTGAACCTGCACTGCGCGACGATGGTGCATGTGCCGCAGTATCTTGCAGCTGCTGTTCTCACATGCGGCATGTTGCGTGCTGTGTGCCGTCTGTTTGCCGGCCCTTCTGCTTGCAGGGAGAGCTGGCTGTGCTTGAGTCCCGTCTGTTTGAGCTTGCCGGGCGCCGCTTCAACCTCAGCTCCCGTCAGCAGCTGAGCCAGGTCATCTTCCAGGAGCTGGGAGTGCGGGCGCGGGATCAACAGTACAGCGTGCCCAGGACCAAGGCCACAGGCATGGAGTCGACCAAGGAGGTGGGGCGCACTAGGGCTGATTGTGCTAGTTTAGCCTAGCGCAAAGGTGCTTGGGTTTGGGACGTTTCCATGCCATGGAAGGGATGAAGCCTGAGCTGGTGCACATCAGCTTGCGCCCAGCACACTGTGCCTAATGCATAGCCCTGCACACAACCGCACGCCATGCCTATGTGTGTACGTCTGGGCTGCTGTTGGATACAGCTACCCATTGGATTTGCTGGATGCTGCCTCATAGCAAAGGGTGTGCCCTGCTAAGGCCAGCCCTCGGCCTGCCGTGGCTGTTGCGCCTGCAGGAGGTGCTTCGCCAGCTGGAGCCCCACCCTTTTGTGACCACCTACCTGGAGTGGGCGGGCCTGAACACCATGCTCACCAAGTACTACAATGACGCCTACATAGGTGCAGTGCAGGGCCCCAACCCACACACTGGCAGGTGAGCCCCAGGCACCATGATTGCACAAGGCTCTCCGCGCCTGGTGCTGCTGAATTGGTGGGACCAGCACTGCACGTGCTTGAACCTGCTTGAACCTGCATGTACAGGCAGCACCGCCTGGGGTGTTGTTGATTGCTGGCCACCTGCAATTGGCACACGCTGGTGAAGCTGCATAGATTCGCTGATGCAAACAGTCTGGCTCCTTCTATTGAACCTGCTTGCTTGCTGGTGGCGGCGGCGCGCCCGTTGCAGGGTGCACACAACGCTTGTCCAAGTGGGTGGCGCCACAGGGCGCATCAACAGCGTGAACCCCAACCTGCAGACCATTCCCGTGCACATCCATGGCAGACACGCAGCGGCATTTAGATCAGCCTTCAACAGGCCTGCACCCGGCTACGTCCTCGTCAGCGCAGACTACTCACAGGTCAGCAACGCAGTGCCGACTACTCCCAGGCATAGTGACTCTGCACCTGGCAGACCCATGGCTCTGATGTGTGCTGCAAGTGCCGTCTGCCCGTATCATTTGGCGTTTGCACATGTGGCGCCCGCCCAGGCCCAGCACGTCCTGCAACTTGCCTCTGACCACATCCTGCTCTTGGCCGGGCGCAGGCAGAGCTGCGTGTGGTTGCGGCACTGGCCCAGGAGCAGGCACTGCAGGAGGCATTTGCTGCAGGCAGGGACGTGCATGAGGCCACGGCACGTGTGCTGCTGGACAGGCAGCCAGGGGTGAGCTGATGGGTGCCACTGTGGGTGCTGGGAGCTTACCTTTTGTGTTGGCAGGTCAGCTTGCTTACAACATGCCCTGTGCATTGCGGCAGTGCTCATGAGTACCGACTTAACTGGCGCAGCAGTTGCATGCAAGCAACGCACAAGAACACCTCTGTGTGTTTCTGTGCACGCATTTGTCAGCTTATGGTCAGCAGTACGTAACATGCACTGTTTTGCTGCTGCTGCCACGGCTGCCCGCCAGGAGCCTGTAGACAAGAAGGAGCGACAAATGGGCAAACATGTCAACTTCAGCATTGTGTATGGTGCAGGCAGCAGCAAGATAGGCAAAGATGCTGGCGTCACATCAAAGGAAGCGCAGGACTTCCTGAAGAGGTGTGCTGTGCACACTGGGCAGGCAGCAGCAGTGACAGCTGCTGCAGCAGTGAGCATGCGGGCTGCGTGCATGCCTGCGGTGGTGTGCATGTATGTGGTGATGCAGCACAGCTTCCTGACACAACTCAAACAACCTGCCAGGCGGCAACGAGGACAGTCAGGTGTTGCAGTGTGCACTGCCCTGATGCACATGTGCCCAGCTCCCCTGCTGCTTCCTATGCACGGCGTGGCTTGGCCACTGCGTTTGCACATGCTGAGCTGTGACATCATCTGCCTGGATTACTTGGCACCAAAATGCATGACCCGGGCCGTGATGACTCCTGCATGCACCCGCAGGTTCTATCGTGCCTACCCTTCCCTGTTTGATTACATGACCAAGTGCCAGCGCAGCGCAGTGGCGCGTGGCTACACCAGCAGTGTGCTGGGGCGCAGGCGGCTGTTCGCCTTCAGCAGCCCCGCCCTGCAGGCGCTGCGCGGCAGCAGGGACCCTGCCGCCCTGCCTGACATGCGTGGCCTGGCGCGCATGGCCAGCAGGGAGGACGCCGAGGCGCTGCGGCAGGCTGGCAATGCACCCATACAGGTGCGGCGCCTGGTTTGCTGGAGTGCGCGTCGGCGCTTGCAGGAGTAAATGTTGTATGCTGCTGGTTTTGACAGCGTATGGCCCTGGCCCTGCACACGAGGTATCATTACTTTAACCGCATTATCTACATGGCCTTGCGTGTATCAAATTGTCAGTGGCTTGCCTGTCAGTGACCTGCTGCACCTCCCGCACATGAGCACCACAGGCTGCACCACATGCCACCCCTGCAGGGCACCAGTGCTGACATTCTGAAGGTCGCCCTGCTGCAGCTGCACTCCGTGCTGACTGCGCCGCCCTGGAGCTGCCGCATCCTGCTGACGGTGCATGACAGTGTGGTGCTGGAGGTGCCCCAGGCACAGTGGCCAGCCGCTGGTGCGGAGATAACCCGCATCATGGAGGGTGTACTGCAGCAGCACAAGCTGAACTTGACAGTGGACATGAAGGAGGGCTGGTGATTGCGCACAGGCACCGTACGGTGTGCTGGCTGTTGACCTGGGTGGCAATGCTGTAGTTGCACAGCCTGCTTGTTACTGCAACCAGGCTGTGCGGTATACTTGCACAGTGACCCTGTGGTTGCGTGCTGCTGTCACAGCTGTTGGGATGATGCTCGCCAGCTGGTGATGATTCCAAACTCATTGTGTGTTCCTTTGTTGTTTAGTCAGCCTCTGCAGTGTGTATGTGGCTCATTGTCAGCTGCTGCTGAACATATGCAGCATGACGAATGTATCAATCATTCGAATTGGACTTTCCTTGCGTACGCATGCTGTCTCAGGAACTCCAGCTGCAGCACAGTAGCGTCCTAAGCTCGGCTTGTTAGTCTCCTGACATGCATTATTAGACTGGTTATATGTGTCTCATATCTATGCGCTCGAGGTTAAACGGCACCAGCAATCTTTATCCAGGTCAGGTCCAGGTGTTACGTTGTGCCGCAGTCCAACACGTAGCCAGCTGGCCAGGCACAATAAAGTTGCCCTTGCTTACCTGGTATTTCGGCAGCACCACAAGCCCACAACGAGCATGCTTCAGCGTTTGCGGCAGACGATGCCGCCTTTGCTGATGCACCAGATCCTTGGCGGGCGTTGGCGCCAGGTCAGCAGGCTTTCCTCGTCTTGACGGCAGCTGAACAGACCTTGATGTCAACAGATCAGACAATCAATGGACAAGTAGCAGCCATAATCGCGCGATCTTGCCCACCCATGCTAACAGGCATTCTGATGGCATTCCTGCTGGTACCTCAGTATGCCTCTCATGGGTCCCATAGGTCCCACTTCCGCTCTTGCGCTCACCCATTAGCCAACTTGGCGTAGTGTTTGATGGTCTGGGCTTCATTGTAGCCACGCGTGCGTCTTTATCATTGCTGTGCTGACGCATCGATTGTGGCTGGCTGTCGAGATGGGTTGCTTTTAGCCTTCGTGTTCTCTTTTGCTTTTGTATCAATGAATCGTGCATGACAGCAGTGAGCGCGGCCAAGGCTGGCAAACAGCAGCGATATGCTGTCGAAGGGGAGCAGCAGGAGCAGGACCGGCAATGCTGTAAAATCGGCGTCCTGTCCAACTCAGAGCAGGCTGCTTGATAGCGGCAGACAGCAAGCTGCTGGCGGATTGGAGGTGCGTGCGTAGGCGGTCTCCTATGGTCCAGACCGCCACAAGCACTGTTGTTGCGCACTCACTGATTGATCAGTCGCCTCGGTCGCATCAGGGCCCGGCTGAACGAGCTCGTACGCCATCTTCGCTCAAACGGTTGCCATTCCGCGCCTAGCTGTGGCACCACGCTAGAATGTGCACAGCGCGTGTTGTGAAATCGCCTTGCTGTCCTCGTATCAAGGTTCAACTTACACGGTCCTTCTGCTGACCCTGGCAATGCAGGTGATGGCACCTGTTGGGCAGCAGCAGCAAGAAAGGGACAAGCTAGGCTTGCTGTCTCCCTTCAGCCCTGTTTTCGACTTGGAGCTAGAGAAAAGGGCTAACAGTGGCACTCTCGAGCGCTGTTGTTCAGAGCACGCTCTCGCAGCTGGGGAAGCTGCCGTCAAACCCACGCTCTTCCAGCAGATCTTGCAACTGTGCAGATGCACCACCCCTGTGGCAGCTCAGGTGAGCACAACTGCCTATCGTGGGTTTGGACACTGGTGTTGTTTCAGCTGCTTAGCAAGCACTCATGAAGTTAGTTGCATAGACTGCTCTGGTTCACTGTCCTGCAAGCATGTGCAAGCACGGCTGCCTACACGACAGCAGCAGGTTGCACTCTGTGACAATTCAGCATACCAGCATTTCCACGTGGCGCGGCATTGTGAATGGTGCTGTTGCTGCTTGGTCAGCGGCAGGTGCTGGATGATCACCTCTTTGCGATGACATGCGTCGTCTGCCTGCACATGCGGGGTGCACACCTCCCCTGCCTGCTCTTGCTGCAGCTGTTGCAGCAGGTTCAGCGGCTGCGCATTGCCTTCACATCGGCTCCCAACAACAACAGAGCAACTGGTAGCCCGCCTGCAGCCATCAACGCGGCCAGCCCAACAGCAGCAGCAGCTGGCGGTGGCTGTGCTGTCGGGGCCCAAGGCGGCTTCCTAGCCCCAGAAAGCAGCATGGATATCGAGGCCATGGCATGCGAGCTGCTGGCGTCGGGCTATTTAGTGCAAGTGCGTGACGGAGCGCAGCAGCAGGAGCGGACCAAGACGATGCGCAGCTGCCTGCAGAACTTGCGCCACCGCTTTGTTGTGTGCCTGGGCTGGCGCGGCAGCGCTGAAGCAGAGGCGGAGTACCTGGCTGAGCCGCTGGTGGTGGAGCCGCGCTTCAGGGAGCAGTTTGCCATTGCACACCCAACTACGGAGTATGAGGCGCTGCTGCAGGTGCGTGCATGGGTGCTGGCAAGCCTCCTTACGTTGCGGCTTGGCATAGCGACACCTGGTCCCCCAGGCATGCAACATCATAACAACATACCATGCTGCTCACATGGCAGTTTCCTTGCACACATGAAGGTTGGGCGAGATTTTGTGGTGTCAAAGGTGCACAGGCCTGAGACATCCATAAATGGCGGCGGGGAACCTTCTGCAGGTAATAAGTGGCAGGTCATATCAGCTGTTTAATTGGCTGTTACCATTGCTGTCTGCTGCCACCAATGGCTGCTTGTGCAGGCTGTCCCCTCCTGCTTTGTTGGCTCTGTGGCCAGCCTGGAAAGCATTGTGAAGCTGCTCTGTGAGCAGATGGTGGCGGCCTTCAAGGTGCAGGGCCTGCCAGTGCCGCCGTGGCGCACACGCCAGGCCCTGCTCAGCAAGTGGTCGCCAACACAGCTGACCGAGCTAGCAGCAAAGATAGCCAACGTGCGGCGCCTCAGTATAGACATGGCAGCGTACAGCGTTGCTGCTGTGGGCGCAGCTCCACAAGCCCATGACAGGCTGCGTAATGGTGACAGACCAGCAGCGGCACACGCTCCGCATGCGGCTGTGGGCAGTGCCCCCCCAGTGTCTGGTGACGCTGAAGCAGGGCAGCAGCAGGTGCACGCATTTGCTACAGCTGCGGCGGCTGCGAGCGGGCCGCAGCAGATGACGCAGGCGCAGCTGATGGCAATCCTGCCTCCAGAGATGCAGCAGCAGCTGCTTCACCAGGCTGCTGTGCCGAGCCACGGGCTTAGCCACTTAGCTCCAGCAGCGGTGCATGCTGCTGCAGTGCAGGGCTTGGCATCATCGCAGCAGCAGCAGCAGGCCCCAGTCATGAGTTGCACGCTGCCTCAGGCAGCGGCGCATGGTGCTGCCCACCATGGATATGGCTGCATGTACTTCTCAGACTGTGCGGCAGTCCCCCTCTCTGCCGTTGCGGGCCCATTGGCACCCATCCTGCAAGGCGTACCTGTCGAGCAGCAGCAGCTTGGCGTGCCAGCGCTCCCCGTTGGCGGGCCGCACGGCGTCGCCAGCATGGCCGCCTCGGCGCAGTGCCCTCGGGGCGTCTCCCCTGCCGCCGCGGACGTCATGGCACTGCTGGAGGCTGCCGAGGGCTTCAACAACGGCGTGGGCGGCAGCAGCGCCCTTAAGTTCACGCGCAAAGCCAGCGCGGAGTGGAAGAACCAGCGCAGCAACGGCCGCAAGATGAAGGGGCTGCTGGCAGCAGCACTTAAGAAGCCAACGGGCGGCTCCAGCCGCAGCAACCTGGGCATGGCACTGCCCCCTGCTGCCAGCCCTGTGGCTGCTGCCGACGCCTTGGGACAGCCGCTGGCAGCGCTGCCTGGCAGAGGCGGCAGCCACCAGCAGCAGCAGCAGGTTGCCGCACAGCGTGATGGAGGCACTGGGCCTGATGCACTGATTCGGCGCACGCACTACCGGGCATCTGGCGATGAGCCGTGGCGGCGCATCACCACGGTGCGCTGGGGCGCATATGCAGCACAGCAGCCCCAGCAGGAAGTGCCTCAGCAGCAGCAGGCTGCGCCAAGTGCCATGGCGAGTCACTAGTGGCAGATGGTACCATGGACGGCAGGCGGGCTGTGCAGCAGCAGCCTGCTGTGGTGCTTGACTGCAGCCTGCATGCTTGTGCAAATATGCCACCCTCCTGTGTTGTTGCTGGAAGGGCGTGCTGGCAAAGCGCAAGTAGCATGCCCAAGCTTGCTGCTGCTGTATTGGATGTGGACAGATGCATGCATGCTGGGTATCGTGTCTGTGAAGCAGTTGTGTTGGATTGGGGCACATTACATATCTACTATGTTGGGCTGCTTCGATGTGTGGGGCTGCCCCTGCATGCATGCGGTACCTGGTTTTTGAGCGCCGGCCCTGAGCAAGCTAGCGCTGTTTTGGCTGTGACAACCAATACCACTATAGGGTGGTGGCGGCAATTGCTGGCCTACGCCATTGTCTGTGCCTGTGAACCTGCTTTTTTCCCTGTGGTGCAGGATCACGTCATGGCACGCATATGGCTGTAGCTTGCAGGGCCTGGCTCCTCATCACTGTGTCTGAGTAGAACTGATATATGTTGTACGGACCGCTTGCAGCATCACTGTGTGTAAGCGTGGTGGTGCTAGTGACTAGGTTGCTGCAGAGTCATTACACACATACCTGCAGACAAAGCTGCTGTGCACAGTAGGTAGGAGGCGTGCACGCTGCTTTGTCTTGTGCGGCAGTTTTTGGCTTTGGCGCCGTCTGGTTGCAGGATGATTGCGCACGACCTTGCGTGTCGTGATGGTGCATGCCGGTTTTGGCTTTGTTCTGCTTTGCATCAAGTGCGCTGCAGTTTGCTTGCAGCACCATGCCAGCTGTGCAAGGAAGGGTGCAGGAGTGCATCAGCGGGGCAACTGCATGCATGTGTCACAACACAACTTGGTTGTACAGCATCTACTCATGTTACGCATTTTGGGGTTGGGGAGCACCATTGTCGGATTTTTGAGCAGCGCGGCAGCCACACCATGTGGTACGCTGGGTGCGTGTTTGTTGGCAGGGCGTGGTGGTGGCATGTCTGACGAGTGGATGTTGCAGTCACTTGCATTCGCCTGTATGACTGCTTGCCATTGGACATATGTCGCATCATGCCTGTTGTGGGTGGGCTGCTGCCAAGAGATGTCAGCAGCAGTTGCGACACTGGCCCACGTGCATTGTGTGCAGAAGCAACTGTATGTGCACAGGGCGTTGTGTGTGTGCTCCTCGGGTGTGCCTGACGTAGCTCAGCCAGGCACGCAATTCAGCATGCTCTTGACCTGCATTGGGGGCTTGCCCCCTTTTGACACCTGCATGGTTTTTGACAGTGTAGTAGCGTATGGTAGCGCTAGATATGGTGTGCAACACCTCAGTGTTGCACAGGAGTGCATAGCAGCGAATGAAAGCATCATGGGAGTGCGGCGTGCTCTGCTGCCTGTGCGCAACCAGTCTGCCGTGACAGCCATAACGCCACTGGCTGGCCATTGTCAGGGGCTGTTAGGCTTAACGTCGCATGGGAAGGACTCTAAGGGCTGCCATATGTGCATGACAGGGTCCCTTCGAGGATGCGACCAGTGTGACACATTCAGACGAAGCCCAAATGCAAAATTTTGGGCAGTCCTTAGGCACCTGCCTGAAGTGTGGTCATGCGCACTCACATGGCAATATCGGATCAGCTCCTTGGTGCTGTATGGACATTGGGGGGCTCTGTTGGATGCAGGAGAGAACCCTCGTCCTTTTTGGTATCTTAGTGTCTTTTTTATGTATAAACATGTCTTTCACATCGTGCGGCGGCAGCAGCACGTGTCAGTTTGACCGTGGCAGCCCCGCACGCCTCCAGCACTTGTTGATGCGTAGAGTGGGTGTGGGTGCTGTCTGTCTGTGGACTGCGGTTTCTGTGTTAGTAATTTGTTGCGTTTGTCCATGCCAAGCGTCATTGACGAGGCACACAACCGCCGTGCCGCACACGTGGGCACGATCACTGCATAGCGCCTCAGGGGTGCTGTTGCACAGCTTGCTGCGATGAGCAGCAGGCGTGTTATCTGCACCTATGATGCATGTGCTTGTGGTTCCTGCACCAATTCCATGCCAACAGGCCGAGTTGCCAGCGCATGCTTGGTGGAGCACCGGTGATGTACTTACCACCGGTGAAACAATCCCGTGTGATTACAGCTGCGGGTGTACGACTACCGCAGTCTTTTTGCACCTGCCACCAGGTGTAAGTAGCAGTGGTTTTTCGTGTGTGGTTGTTGTGTTGGAAGTGTTACTGTTTGGTGTGGCTCGTATGTGCATGTGTATGTGTGTGTTGGTTATTACTACTGACCAGTTTGTGTGAAAGTTGCAGGTCAGGAACACCGTGAATGCCACAACAAGCTGTGTGGATGCAGTTCATGCGTGCCCAGTGTGTTGGCGTGCTTGTGTCGCTTAGCGCAAGCGTCGGACGGTATGCCTGTTTGGCTGGTCAACAAAGAGCTCAAGTTTTTTTTGTGTGTGTACTGCATGTCACAACCTGGTGTTGCCATGCTGTTGGGATGTGCTGAGCTACTGCTGCAGTTCACGGGAGTGTCATGCCCGTTCCTTGGATGTCCAATGGTGCTGCACTGGCCAGTTTCCATAGGACTTGATTCAGGATGGTCGATTGCTAGGAAACATGCCGCTAGCATGCAGCACACTCCGGAATGGTTGTTTATTGAGTGGTTGGGGCACGTTGTTCTTAACACTTGAAAGGTGCAAGGACAATGCTCTGCAGGATCCAGCGTGCACAAGTGATGATACTGGTAACATGGAGTCCATACTCTGCAAGCCGTAACTCTTTCCGCCCCGGTGGGGCGCGGGGCCGATGGCGCTGATGCTATGGCTTGAATGGGTAATATGATGATGATGATGATGATGACTCTGCAAGCCGTAACTCATTACTGCCATGCTGGCATACTACCGCCTTTCAAAGAAGCCGGGCTACTTGCCAGTAGGAACTGAAAGCCAAGATCATGCACATTGCACGATAGGTATTTCACCTGAATGACAGTGCTGACAGCACGTGTGACGCAATGCCGAGTACAAAATATCACCGGTGACTGCGTCACCACGGTGCTGGCCAAAGGTAAAGGGTGTCCGCCACATGCTTGAGCTTGCACAGCATAACTTCCGGATAGCAACACACAATCCAATGGTTCCTGTAGTCGTTGAATCCCTCTTGCAGTTGTGAACAAACGCAGCGCTGCATGCAAAGCAAAGGAGCCAAGGAGATGAAGTATTGCGGAGCCAGGCGTTGTTGACGCAATGTAGGCATCCAGCTGACGTCACTCTTTGCTGCTGTAAACTTCTGTTTGCAAGGCTGGCAGTCAATTGGTGATGCATGTGCTACATGGCATGCATGCACATATGCGTAGCATGCCGTGGCACATTGTGGACATCATCAACTGCTATGACATGAGTTCTGTAAACATGAAAGTGCTGCAAGGTGCTGCCATCTTGGCATTATGATAATGCAAGCAGCCCAGCAGTTCTTATCACATGCACTGCATATGGACATGCAGGCATGAGCCAACCAACAGACTACAGCAGATTTTTGACAGTCATGACAGCAATGCATCAAACAATGTGGCCACAGCACCTCAGCCTGCTGCATGGCCTGCCTCGGGATTAAAGACATGTAGGCCTTGCACCGAGCCTGAAGCATGATGAGATGCCAAACGAGCCACAACACCCTCACCAATATCATCAATCATTGCATGCTGAATCTGCTACAGATCTGCCATGGAGAGCCTATACCGTAGCATCCACACTGCACACTCAGCCCGAATGCATCATGCTCCCAAAGCAAGCGTTGCTAGAGTACACCAAAGTGGTAGCCACGCAGGTATGGCAGAAAAACTGTCCTACAATGCTGGTGCTGCTATATTGCACCATGTACACCACCAACCGCCAAGTGATCACCTACCTACACCTGCCTGCACACAGCCACGCCACAGCCTATCTGGAAGACCCAGGTGTTGCTGCGCTGAGCACACCCCATCCTCCTCCACTGCTGCTGCTGCTGCTGCTGCAGCAGCCGTGGCAGCACGTGCACAACTGCTGCATGCTGCTCACAGGATGATGTTAGGTGTCTGCACGCTCTCCTTGATCTCCTTGTGTGGCAGCACAACTGCGCCGTTCATGTACAGCTCCTGCTTCACCTGCACATCCTCGCCCAGCACGCACTGGTTCTCCAGCCGGCACCAGTTGCCAACTTTGCTGTCCCAGCCAATGATGCATTTGTCAACCTGCGGTCAGGAGGCGACAGCAGCAGCATAGCAGGCAGGGCTAGTTCGTCCCGAGACCTTTTCATACGGAGGGAAAACGGCTAATCAGCACTGGCAACCTGCAGCGAGGCAGGCAAACAAAATTGCCACAAACAAGTCGCGATGCTTGAAGCATGGGGTTGCAACCCTTCCTGCATGCACATATCAAACCACACACCAAGCTCCCTGGCTGCAAACTCCTGCAACACAACATTACATGCAGCACTCGACTGATGCCAGACTGCTCTGGTCCCCACCTTTGTGTGGTTGCCGACCTCCACGCCCTTCATCACCACGCAGTTGCTCAGCCGCACACCATCACCAATGACGCAGCCCTCGCCAATGCTGACATCAGGCCCAATCTTGCAGTCTGCGCCAATCTTAGCGCTGGCCGCCACCAGCACGTTGCCGATCACGCCAGCTGCGTTGTACAGTGCTGATGGGTTGTGAATGTTCAGGCTGTCCAGGTGCAGCATCAGGCCTAGCAGCAGGAGCAGCAAGGAAAGGTGCAGGCAGCAGGGTTAGGCACAGCCGCATGTGTGCAAAGAAACAACGCAGGCGCGGCGCACAACAAGCAGCAAGAAGGCACAGCGCAGTTGTAGCCCGGCAAGAACTGGCGCGCGCACAACAAGCCATGCAGTGCAACACGGTGTATCACCTCAGGTACACAGGACAGTTGCGAGCCGCTGCGCCTCGCCTCACCCTTGAGGTAGTCCTTGGGCTGGCCCACATCCATCCAATAGCCCGCCAGGGTGAAGGCATACAGCTGCCCATCAGCAGCCACATGGGGGAACACCTCCTTCTCAATGCTGGTGGGGCGCAGCTCAATGCGGTCCAGCACCTTTGGGCTGCAGCAGTAGATGCCTGCGTTGATCTTGTCGCCCACAAACTCCTTGGGCTTCTCCACAAACTGCTGCACCTGGCCATACTCATTGATGATCAGCACGCCGTACTTGCTGGGGTCGTCAACCTGCAGGATAAAGGCAGCAACAGGACAGGCATGTGAAGCCTCTGTGTGCCAGCCAAGCACGGTAGCACAGGCGCTGCTGCGGCAGGCTCCTGCTGCTCCAGCACAGCTGTCTGCCATGGGTAGCATTGACCCAGAAGCAATGTCCATATCAGCGATGTTGCGTGTGTGCTTGGCACACATGGAAGGGCGCTGGAAGCTGTAACAGCTATGCAGGGAGGCTGGACAGCACCTTCGGTCACCCCCACTGTGCTGCTGCTGTTGTCGCTGCTGCGCACCTTGGTGACGAGGATGGTCGCCTCCGCTCCCCTGGCCCTGTGGTAGTCCAGCATCTCCTTCAGGGGGTACTCGCACACCACGTCACTGCAGGTTGGAAGGGCAGCAAACCAGGAGCAGCAGCAGCAGCGTAAGAAGCAAGAGCAAGTGCCAACCTACTGCAAACATAGGTCTGCAGCATCGCATGTACAGCACATGCTTGACATCACAACCCTCGACAACTGCACGCCCTTGACACCAAATGGCAAGGGACGCTGTGGGGAGCCTCCACTGCTGAAAACATAGCACATGTGAGATCATTGTGCCACACAGCCGGCTGGTGCACAGTCACTGCGTTGGGCCCCACTGGCCTGCCATTGGTGGCAGCAGTGCACCAGCGCTGCCGACCCGCACCTGTTGAGCACAAAGAAGGGCTGGCCGCTACCATCATCCAACAGCTCCTTTGCCAGGGCCAGCGGGCCTGCAGTGCCCATAGGCTCCTTTTCCTGCAAGCAGCAGCAGCAGCAGCAGCAGCAGCACACAACGTAATGACCTGGAGGGCCCCCATGTCCTCACACACCGTTCGCACTGCTGAGCACCACGACCGCAGCAATGGGCCGTGCGATGGCATACAGAACAGGCGTTGACCATATGCTTGTCAAGACTTCCACAGGCATCCACTCCTACACATGAAACTTGGCATTCACAGCATGTGGAGTACTGCTATTACTACCAAGTGGCTTAGTGCTTGATGCTGGGGCTTGCGCAACAGCTGACTGCTGCACAATCTGCTGTATACCACAGCACCAGGATGTGCTCAGGAAGCACACACACACACACACACACACACACACACACACACACACACACACACACACACACACACACACACACACACACACACCACACACACACACACCACACACACACACACACACACACACACACACACACACACACACACACACACACACACACACACACACACACACACACACCTGTGAGCATACAATCTTCACTCCAAGCTTTGGCTCCCATTCTGCAATAAAGCCCATCATCACCTGCAGCAGCAAACAAGACGCATTAGGTGACCAGCCAAGTCTTGTAAAACCTTGAAAATACAAAACACCTTACGACTCAGATATCTGCTCAAGACGTGGGCCGGTGCGCAACCGCTGACACCAACAATCCACTTTAGGTCGACTCTCACCTCTGGCCGGTAGTTGATCGCTAGGATCACCTCTGTAACTCCTGCACTTTTCAAAGCCTGCGTGCGTATGTGTAGACGACGGGTGAGGGTCGGCCCCCCGCTGCTGCTGTGCAGTAAGTTCTGCTGGCCTGCTCAGGTTGCCCGCGCACCTCAATCTGGTGCACAATCATCGGCTTATTGCAAAATTCAACCAAAGGCTTGGGCACCGTAAGGGTCCTGAGACGTACGCGAAATAAGGTCAATTCTGGCCTGCTGCACCACCACCCATGCCAGCGCGTGTAAGCTTAGAGCTCCAAAGACACTTACAAAGGCCTAAGGCGTGTGCCAAAGCCGCCAACAAGAATGAGTGCCTTCATGTTGCTTTCTAATGTGCGCAGAGTGCTGATGCCAGCAGCAGGCAAAGGACGTATGTGTGCAATGTGACCCCAATTGAGCTGAACAGAATGGCCTAGAGGCTACCACCCATGATCTGCAAATAAGTGCAGGCGCAACCACCGGTCACGCACGCACGCTGTGCCCTTGCACCGCAACGGTTGAGGGTCTTCCAAACTAACCAGCGATGGAATATGCTGCTGACTTGTACTGGTGTATTGGCATGTCTTTGAGGCATGGAAAACGTAATATGCATTCGCCCACGCAGTGTGACTGGGCTGGTAGTGCCGACCTGCTTGGCGTTCCCCTGAGGGGGGCTGGTGACACGCGCAATGAAAGGAGGGCGGAAGTCAAGAACCAGCATCAAAGAGTTTCTTATCACTAACTTGCAACCGGAGCGCCTGCGGTGCCAAATCCCTGTTGATCACAAGCAGGGCAGCGATTTCCTTACATGTGCAACATGAAGTCCAAGCCAGTCGTGCCTAAGCAGCCACGAGGGTCAAGAAGGCCATGCAGACTACGTTTGAAGCAGACGCTAACACCACTTTTAGGAGTACGATTGTAAGGCATGTCCGGTGTGGGTTACGTTGTCACACCAGGGTTTGGTTGTGTTGCCGATTGCTGCCGCAGCACCTTCATATTCTACTGCCGCAACAATAATGCCAAAACCTTCGTCCAGCGGCATTGCAAGGCTTCAGCAAAAACGCGCTGCCACGGATGTAAACATGCTGTCACATGACAACCAGATGTCAACTCTCAAGATGGCGCAGCATTTGATGCACAATGCTGAGCACACTAGCATCTGTTCAATTGAGGTTGAAGCACCTGCAGAGGCCGACTCTGCTTTTGCAGTAGCCACGTCATAAGCGACTGCTACAGCATAATTTAGTCCGATCTTCCAGCAGCACACTGCCTTCGTCATGACAACCTTGTTGTCTGCCGCTGGTGCCGGCATTGTCCCTGCCACAGCCTGAAGTTGACGTGTTCTGCGCTCAACTTGCTGGCTCAGGGCTGGCGTACGGCATCAATGGCAGCAGCAGTGCTGCAGCAGGGGCTGAGATGCTTGCTGTCATGCTGCTGTTTTGGACCCAAGTCAACAGCAAAAGTATGATGTCATCCCTTACCAGCAGTCGTAAGCAGGATACATAGCACGGACTCCTTCAGCACCATTGATGTGTGCTGGCTGTGACTAGCCTTGTTGCTGGTTCATCACCTTGCTCTCCATAGCAGGCCGCCTCTTAGTGGTGACCACATGTATGCTGCTCTTGTTGCACACAAGTTTAAACCAAGAGCCTGCACTGTTTCTTGTAGGCAGCCCCCTACATGCTGTGCTGCTTGCTAGTGATTCCTGATGCTGTTTGTTGATTGCCGCACTCAACACTGGCTGCTTGTGTGCTGCAGGCCCTGGGGTCCGCCTCCTGGTGTCCTCGCATATGGCTGGGGCATGCGCTGCATGGGTTGGAGGAACACAGATCCATGGGTTTTTGGTGGTGAGCCTTGTTTGTCAGCGGAGGATCCAGGCACTTGCCGCCTTGATATGCGTTAAAAAACCAGTTTTGGCGGGTTCTTGCCATTTTGCGTTGCGTGTGCTCCCTAAGCATGGGTGGTGCAAAGTTCCGCGTGACTGTCACAGTCATGGTGTACAACATGACTCTGTGAACATCAAACCTCTGCTTCACGAGCCCTGCCTCCCAGGTGGTGAGGTTCAGTTATTTGTCTTCTTTGCCGTGCAGCAGGAGATGTTGTGGACCCAGCATGGTGACAATGATGTGCAAGCTGAACTCAGGTTCAACCTGAGACAACAAGTTGCTGTACATTGTGTGCAGCACTGTTATTGCTAGCCCTCAATGTGATTCAATCACAGTGGTGTTACACCTACTATGCTGTGCACCACTTGCAAAGATGGTGGCCTGCAGTTGTCTGTAATTCTCAGTTTGTTTGCACCCCAGTGTGCTAAAAAAGGCAGCGGCTGCTGCCCTAGCTCAGGGTGCTTGGTGGCACTGCCCACTTGGACATGGCACCTTCCAGGACTAGCAGTGATCCATTCACACTGGCACACAGGGGTAGGGTGACACTGCTTGCTTGCTTGCCTTTTGCTGCTGCGTTAGAGTGCTTCTTCTTCTTGACACTGGCACAGAAATCTGTGTTAGCCCCAGCAGCAGTGCTTGCTTAC
>JACERP010000441.1:0-60661 GCA_014080715.1 Scenedesmus sp. NREL 46B-D3 | reverse complement strand
TGTCATGTACCGTACTGTAACCACCTTGGACTGTGCCGACAGTAGCAGGCACGCTAGCAGGTGCTGCATGACGGCTGCATTGTAGCCAAAACAAGTATGTTGGCCTGAGCGTGAGGTTGTAGCGTCTGACAGCACTGCATCACACCAGCCAGCGCTTGTGACACCTAGTTGCAACTGTGACACCTAGTTGCAACACCAATTGGCACGGTAGAACTGTTGTTGAGTCAAATGAACAGTGCAGTATGTTGGTTGAGGCTATGCATAACTCGGAGCCGACCTGCATATACTTTTGTTATGGGCACATAAGCAGCTTACATATGTTACCAGTCATATGCCGTCTTAGCAGCATTACTTTCATCAATGCTGCAGCTGCCGTGGCGGGCGAACATTAACAAAGGCTTTACCGGCCGACCAGATTTGTTTAACAATGCTTCGGGGCTTGCACCTGCTAGCCAGCACAGGACTGAGTTACTTTGCAGGCAAGCACCAAGGCGAACCAAAACACACCCTGTCATGGACCGCAGCAGCAAGCTCTACTCATCCTGCCCCTCGACATCACCCTCAAGCTTTGGCTTGGGCGGCAGCTCAGCAGACTCCACCAGCGCAGCATCGTACTCGCGTGACACGGGTGGAGGTGGCAGCGGCACAAACGATGCATTCTTGATGCCCCAGCCCACGTAGATGTTGGTGAAGCGGCTGCCCTGGCAGGCGCAGCAGGCGCCGGGCCACAGGTTGCTGCGCAGGCCAGCCACCTGCATGCACCAGCAGAACGTGGCAGCGGAACAAGGCACAGAACGCAGTCAGCCGCATGCATAGGCACACAACTAGATCGCTAAATCAATGCAGTGTTGTATGTACAGCATGACACAGGATACCGGTAGATGACTGGCCACCCTTTTGCCGCTGGCACCAACGCCACTCGGCCCACCTGGTTTTTCACGTGCTCGTTGCTGCTGCTGAACAGTGGGCTCCACGCAGCGCCCCCTCCGACCTCCTCATCCCCTTCCAGCACCGCCAGCTGCTCCGGCCCTCCTCCTGCTCCTCCTCCGTCCACTCAAAGCTGTCCTCCTCGCCCTCTGGCGCCTCACGCTTGTGCACCACACAACGACCCTGCTTCTTCAGGTGGGGTACCTGCGGCAGTCCGCCACACACACAGTGAGGAACATCAGCGGTATCCTCATACAGTAAAATGTGTAAGATGTGTGGTATCAGAGAAGAGGACCAACAGGAGGATAACGCTGTGCTGTAGTCGTGCATGTACACGGGTATGCTGCTGCAAACATGCAAGCGTGCTGTCTGCTGCGCAGTGCTGCCACATGAGGCCACAAGTAAAGATCGCTGGCGCTGCATGCACTGTGGCTCCAGTTGGCTGTTGCCCCCATCTCCCTGGCAGGCAGCTGGCTGTACTCCTCTGCATTCTCCAGGCCGCCCTCCTCGTTCACCACAAACAGCCCAGCAGGGCACACCACTGAGGTGCAGGAGATGCGCGCAATCTGCACCAGCAGCAGCAGCAGCAGTACCGTCTGTTGCTGCAGCTTGTTGTGTTGCCAGCAACAGTGGCAGCAACCAGGCCGCCTTGCCAGTGTGCCAAGCGGCGCAGCGATGCTGCAAGCCACTGGTTGAGTCGCTCAAATTCAGGAGGCTGAGGCTGAGCATGACATCAGGAGCGCTTGCCCCATGCACGCAGCAGATCAGCGGCTGCTCCTGCTGGGCATGGCATGCCCTGCTGCTGCTGCTGCTGCTGGTGCTGCAGGCTGCTGTTGCTGCTTGCTGCTGCCCCCACCTGTGCTCGCAGGAAGTTTGCCTCATCGCCTGGGAACACCGGGTAGCTGCTGACTGGGCTGCTCAGCCGGCCCGTCAGCAGCCGCTTCAGGCTGCGCGCCGCTTTGACCTGCGCCACACACGGAAAACACACAAACACACTCATGCACATGCTGCTGAGCTTCACAATTGCACAGCCAGTTAGTGTCCCTATGCGGCTGTTGCTGTACTAGGAGCAACCAGGCCTGGTTGGGGTTCCCGCTCCTATGTTGCGTGGAGCATGTAATGTACTGTGATGAATGGCTACAGCGCCTAACCTAGCTCCTGACAGGCGCACTGGGGCATACGGCAGTCAGCATTGTTGCATGTTCGCCACAAAGCTCACACCTCACGCCTATGTCAGACCTGGCACGCTAGAGTGCCAGCTTCCTGATCTGTGCGGTGTGCCTGGTGCTGCTGCGCACCTGTGCTGGCGTCACATGAGGCAGCTGCGTCAGAGGCCCTCCCAGGTGACTGGACACCCAGTAGACATAGCCGTTTGATCCGCTGTTCCACTCCAGCGGCACCTCACCATTGCCTGCAGGAACCAACACAAGGGCAGCACAATATGTGCACCGGCATTGCATTTGTGCCGCACCAAGTACATGCCATGTAGCCAGCTTGCATAGCAGCAACCATGAAGCTGCTTCAACACAATGTGATGCTGCAGTAAAGGCATATGGTGTTTCAAGAAGCACAGAGAACAGCTGCGCAGACATGCATGAGGGTTGAGCAATCTTCTGGTGGTGTGCAAGGCCATTGAATGCTCTTCACCCACCCAGCTGCTGCTCTGGCTCCTCTGGTGGTGACTTGAGCGTTGTTTCAAACACGTAGTAGTCCACATGCGTGCCAAAGAACTTGCCAAAGAACCGCACCTGTATACAGACACAAAGCACAAGCAGCAGCAGGAGTGCTTGCAGTGCTGGCTGTCACCTGCTGCGCAAATGCAGCTCAACCCCAAACCCACCATCATGACAGCAAATGCCGCTGATGCTGCGCTCGCTCGCACGAGCAGCGTCCACTGCTTGGTTTTCGAACTCCTGCACATTCTGCAGTGCGCATTGCCAGCGCCCACGTGCCCGCTGTAGCAGCTGCAGAGGCAGCCACACCATTTGCTGCATGCACGTCTTTCGTGCAGTTCTGCGGCTGCGGCTCACCGTCGCCACTGCCTTGCGAGGGTCCTCCCCCAGCTTCTTCACTGCCAGCGCCACGTCCATCATCTCACGCCTGCCCAGGCCAACACCCAGTGCGTCAAACAGCACAGCATCGCCCAGGATGTCCTCGCACTCATACTGCACACGGACAAGGTGCACAATGTAGAATTGGAAGGCGGCGTCAGATGGCGGAGGGCAGCAGCAGCAGCTCTGAGAGGGTGGTGGTGAAGAGAGGGTTACAGGCTTGAGGAAGGTGACAGGTACATTGTCATTGGGGACAAGTAGTGTGCTGGCTGTGCTGTGTTGCTGCTGTAGCAGGTGCAACTGATGCTGGGTTGAAGCGACCGCTGGACTGCTGCTGCTTGTACGCCCACCTCGTTTGGTGTGTCAACCTCGACTGGCTCGCCTGTCTCTGGATCTATTGGAACATCTGACGCCCTGCAGCAGCAACACGTTGTACAATGTATGTGGCAGCAGCTTCATCAGATCGCCCCAAGTTGAACAGGTTCATGTATTCAGCTCTGGGTGATCAACAGGTTCGCATGGCAGCTACTACAGCGGTACTGGCAGCTCCTGATCATACGCTGGTAACTCCCAACCTTGCAGGTCTGAAGCCACTGCCACTAGCCTACATCGCAGCGTTCAGCAGCCATTAATGCACAAGCGAGGTTGCTCACCCGTATAGCTTGACTGCTGCTACTGTCCTGGCTGTGTCAGCAACGGACTGCGGCAGTTGCAATTCCGGCCGAGTGTAAGCCATGAGCTTTGCACACCACCTCGTGAATCCTCAACAGCAGGCGCATGTCATCATGGCAAGCATGCATCTGCTGACTGACTGGTGCTCACCGCCGCTGGGCCCACAGCCTCAGCAGTGCCTGCACTGCCTGCAGCCTTCCTGTTCAGTAGTGATGTCTCCAGCACATCTACTGGGTTGGCTGGCTTCTCGTCCAGCACCTGTTGAGGCAGGATTACACAGCTGCTGCTTGAGCACAGTCACCACATCTGCTACAAAATGCTGCACATCAGCCTGCAACTTTGTCAGGTAGCACCTTGACAATCAGCTTCGTAAGCTGGTCGTACAATGAACCGCCATCTGTTGAAGAAGTTTTCTGCAGCAGAGCGAGGGCCTCCTGGACCTGAGCAACACTGCTGCTCGCCATCAGCACGATTGCTTCAACAAGGCGACAACGGATCACCCGTGCATGTCAAAGCACCTCTGAAAGTCAAGACTGTAAGTAACTAAATAATGTCGAAATGTTGATATTGTGGTCAAACGACATAATCGTAGATGTCATGCCAGTCAAACCCTGGTTAGGGTCGGAATCATATGCCTGGATACGCCGTGGGTTACCTTTCAGAGCGAGTAAAAAATTCAAGCGGATAGTTTGTTTGAGCGAGTTCGCGAACTGGCAAGGACCAAAGACCATTACATTGAGGTGACAGCAGTGCGGTTTCTGTCAAAGCCTTTTGGGGTTGGGGGACGCGTATGATATAGATTATCGTTGGAAGGGCTGCGTACACCACAAAATGGCATCGGATTTTGCAGCCAACAGCAAGCATATAGCTAGGTTTGCTGCCAAGCCTCATCCCCAGCAACATTCAGCTGACGCTGTGACACCAGCATTTGAAGCTTACGCCTATGGCCAGATCGTGAGTCACGTGATAAGGCTGACATAAGTTGTGTGTTGCATATCTCTAAGGAAATGCCGGCTCCAAACTGCACATTATGGCACGAGGTCCCTGTTGGAGGCATGAAACATGTTTGCCGGCACACCAATGCGCCATGCCCTGTAGTCGTGCAAATTCTGTGCCCTCTGCGCGTGATGGCTGTGCTTGCAGGTGGAGCAGTTGCGCTGTGAGAATGCTACCATCAAAGCAAAGGCAGTCATTGCAGCCAAGGAGATGCTCTGCATGCCACTCAAGCACATCCAGTGCATCAGCGCTGGCATCACACCAGCATTGGTGGAGCTGCTGACGGTCAGTAATGATGTTGCCATTGCCGTGGTGTTGCTGCCTGAAAGTCACGTATTCACCTGCTGTTCAGTGCATGTAACACCTGCAATAACCAGTCATCAGCTCACCAGGATGTGCTATGCTGCCGTCCTGCAGGCACCTGATCAGGCCTGCGAGCATCAGCAGCTGACACCCTGCAAGCCTTAGTGGCCAAGGAGGTCGGCTGCAGGGACATGCTGCAGCATGGCGGCCTGTCCCAGCTGCTGCAGCTACTGAAACAGCCTAGTCCAGCAGTGAAAGATGCCGTGTACGGGCCTTGTGTGCAGCAGCGCACTTTGAGGTGCTACGGACCGCACTCATGAAGGAGCAAGGGGCGATGCGGCAGCTGCTGGGCCATGTGCAGCAGGAGGAGCCAGGCAGGGCAGGCAAAGCCTTAGAGCTGCTGGTGCACTGCACGCAGGTGAGCTGCCTGCACTCAGCAGCAGGGTTTCACCGCAGCAGCAGCCATACAGCAGCTGCACCATCACAGCGTTAGTTGTCATTCAATGATCCAGTCTTGCTCCTCCTATCTGTCAAGCAGCCAGTGCGGTATCATGCGATTGTCATACTGCGGCCAGCTGATGGTTTGGCAGCAAACATTTGCGCCTTGCTGCAGTAAGTTTCTGCGGCATCTGCTGCTCAGGCCGTGTGCTGATGCACCACACACCTGCAGGTCCGCCACAACCATGACGCCCTGACAAACCTGATCCACTTGGCGCTTGCCGTGCCAAGCTAGCGGTGCTCATCATCAGCAGCAGCACGTCAGAGCCAGTGAGGCTGGGCTCAACCAGGCTGCTGGCTGCCCTCATGTCCACACAAGAGGACGGCAGGGCGCAGGTGTGAGGGCGATACGTGGTGACATCACCAATGCGCTGGTGCTTTGACGTGCCTGGTATCCAGCTAGCATACCTGCCTATGGTGCATTGCAGGAACCTGCAGGCTGCTGTCCACGGAACTGAGCTTCCAAGCAACGGCCGATGTTGTCCTGCAGGCAGTTGAAGCTGGCTGCATGCCTGTGCTGCTGCGCCTGGTGGCAGCAGCGCCAGCTGCGCAGGCGTGCGCCGCTGCTGCTGCGTTGATGATGGCGTCACTGTCCAACCTGGCTAAGGTAGCGCTTGTGGAGGTGCGGGGCTCTTGTCACACTGTGGTGCTGGCAGCACCTTGCAGCGCACCATGTTGCCATTGACCAAGCCTGCCAGGCTGGTGTGCTACAGCCATGAGCTCGATGAGTGTGGCTGATGTCTGCACAGAGCTGCTCTGTTGACTCCTGCAAGCTGCAAACTGCTAGGCTTGCCGGACCTTCTGCAACCACAGCACTGCCGCTGCCTTGATCCCCGCAGGCAGATGCAGTGCCGCAGCTGGTGCAGGTGCTGACTACGCAGCAGGAGCAGCTGCAGCAGTTACAAATGGGTAGCCAGCAGGAGGAGTTTGCAGTCAACCTCCTGCAAACAGTAGCAAATTTAGCTGAGCACCCGCAGTGCCGCATGCAGCTTCAGCAGGCTGGAGCAGGGGACCTGCTGCTGGCAGTGCAGAAAAGGACGCAATCAGACGCCATCCGCAAGGCAGCCGTGACAGCAGCTCGCACAGCTAGCTTTGCTACATGGCCGGGTGTATGCGCCAAGCCATGATGCAGCTGGACTGCTACCGACCATGCAGATGTCCTTATGCCATCAGATGGCAGGGATTAGTCACCTGCACATGTGACATTGTGAGGAGCATCCTGAACTTCAGCAGCTGAAGTGTTGGCCCCTGACGTTTTCACTGATAGAAGCCAGTAACAATGTTTTTCAGATGATGGTTTTCAACGAGGGCTAATGCTTGTTGTACTCGTTGCACTGTAAGCGCGCACAGCAACAAACGATGTACACCATGTCTGGAGTATCCGGGTACTTCGCAGGAGGTTGAAATCATGCAAACTAATTGTTCTTTCTTGGGGCAGCAAGCCCATCTTGATCGCGTCTGCCGCGCTGAACTTGGAGCGTGGAACAGCAGTGTGCACATGCAGATGGCAGCATGCAGCTTTCGCAGCCTGTTGCACCGGAGCCTGTCTGTATTCATACATGTTAACTCGCACGAGGTGCGATGCCGACCACCCAGACAGTGCATGCAAGCAACAGGAGCAGCAGCAGCAGTGCAACGCTTTGTGCCTTGACGTTGCTGTCCTGCAGGTGCCGTCCGTGCTGTACAGCTTCTTTGCGCTCTTCAGCGTGAGTGAAATTGTTGTGCAGTTCAAGGGCTATCAGTGCCTCTGCAACAAGCCCTGCTGCTTTTGACTCTGAAGAGGCATGGCCATGGCATGCCATGGCATGCCCCAGACTGCTGCAGTGAATCACGCAGTGATGACATCGGAGCATGCCTAGCTATGCCCCTGCTGCTGCATCTACCCTGCTTTGCGTCCTAGCAAAGTGAAATTCAGCCCTATTGCACTGAGGAAGCAGACCGTTGACGCAAACAGTTGCTGCACCTGTGCTTGCAGTTGCTGGGATCCTACTTCCTGCTGCTGCCCCTGAGAGAAGATGCTGGCATATCCTTGGGTAGGCTGCATTGCAGGCGGAAAATGTAAAGGAATAGTTGCAGTAATCAGCAGCAGAAGCAAGACAATGAATTTGTGAGTGCAGTGCCAGGTAGGCCAACTGAGCCGACACGCATGCCCAGCAGCAGCATTGTACTCATATGCTGGTATGCTGGTGTGCTTCCTCATGTGCATGCTGCATGTGCTCACTGTGTAATGCACTGCACGTTGTCAATTGCTGCTCATGCCAGGTACGTGCATGTCTGTTTGTGTCCATTTTGGTATTCCCAAAAACGCGACACACTGCTGTGTGCCCGTCATTGCAGGCACATCCAGTCTGCCAGCACTGTGTGCATGCACGCTGGCTGTGACACTACTGTTCATACCAGCCGCCTCTGCCTTTCTGTCAAGGAGCCATCCAAACAGCAGGTGGGGTCAACAGCAGGTGTGCATTGCCTTGCCATTGTTGTGTACCACTGCGCTGCTCTACAGCTGCAACAGCTGCTAGGCTGCCCTGTCCTTTCAACGCAATGAGTCCCTTGCTTTGCTTTTGCATCGCTGACCGCAGAACTGCTGCTGCTGCTGCTGCTGCTGTCACTGTTGTTGCAGGGAGGCCGCGTTGCAGCAGTTTTACTCCTTCATGGCAGCCGTGTTGCTAGGTGAGCTATGCGTGCAGCAGATTCCTGAACCACTTAAATTCAGCAGAATGTGCTCCAAGCAATGCATCTACTAGACTACTGAAGTAAAAGGCGACACTGCAGTGTTTGTTGGTGTGAGTGATGCCCTTTGACAACACCACCTGAGCACCGCCTGTGCACCTGCTGATGCTGCTGCTGCTGCTGCTGCTCCTGGCATCTACCAACCATCCTTGTTGCAGTGTTTTACTTCCTGTACAGCTATGCAGCTATCAATCAAACAATTGCAGAAGAACTGCCTCATCACTTAAAGCAGAAGAAGCAGCAGCTGCAGCTGCAACAGCACGGCAACTTTGGCCAGCTGCCCGGTGAGCTGTCGGGCCTCACTCAGCAGCAGCAGCAGCAACAACAAAAAGGCAGGCAGGTGTTGGCCCATGACACTGCTCTTTTGGCACAGTTTCACACACCAACAGCAGCAGCAGCAACGGCGGCAGCAGAGGCATCAGCGCATGCTGTGCACCAAGGTCAACGCTTGCCCGCATCACGCATCCCGCCGGGACACCTTTTGGCACAACGCATTGTTGGCGGAGCTGCCAGCCAACAGCCGTGCCATGCACAACATGACGGCAGCAGCAGCAGCAGCAGCAGCTTGCTTGGCTGGCCAAGAAGGAGCAACAGCACTGCCACCAGCCCCACAGCAGGGGGACTGGCTTTGGTACCAAGGCAGCATGCCAGTGGCTGTCCTCCTGCAGCAGCAGCAGCGGCATCAGGATCTGGTGATGGTGCACCCCGACTGCTGCAACAGGTGCAGCAGGCAGGCTTTCTAAATGAACATGACCCAGCAAGCCACATGACTGACAGCTACGGTAGCTTTCAAGGCACTTCAACCAGCAGTGCAAGCAGCAGCAATCACGGCGGCAGCAGCAGCAGCAGCAGCAGGCGCCGCCCCGTCAGCAGCCGGCACGGCGACCCTGCTTTGAGCCGTTCGCAGCGGCTGCTGCGTGGCGCCTTCTACGTGTGGGTCAACGTGATGAACCTGGTGTGCATCAGCTCACTGTGGGCGCGGTGTGCGGATGCCTTCACACCAGAGGTGGGTGAAGGTGTCATTTGGAACAACTGGAATGACAGTAGCTCAGTCACAGTCTAGACGGTCTTGACTTCTGTGCAGAACTAGGTATTCACTGACACTTTCCCTGCTCTGGAGCGGCCGTCACTGCTTACAAAGAACCGAGAGTGCAACAGAGGGATGACAGTGAGTTGACTGGGTAGATAGAGCGAGGCAACCTGTGGACTTCGTTTCGTGTGGCATTTTGTGTCAGCCACCCTGCCGTTCCTCCAATGCTGCGGCATCCTGGCCCACCTGCTGCTGTTGCTGCTGCCGCAGGCTGGCGCGCGCCTCTTTGGGTTCATCTCAGCTGGGGCAACACTAGGGCAGTTGATGGGCTCCGTCCTGGCTATGCTGGGGGCATGGGCAGCGGAGCTGGTATCTGAAAGGGCGAATAGCAGCAGCAGCACTGCAGCAGGGTCGGGCGATCCACCCGCGCCAGCATCTGGGCTGATACTCGGCTCTGCAGTGCTGCAGCTGCTGGCAGCACAGCTGGTGTGCAGGGTGCGGCCGCTGGCTGGCACTGTGCCCAGCATGCGCGGCAACACAGCAGCCACAGCAGGGACAGCAGGGGATGTGCAGGCAGCTGGGCTTTGTGGGGCACCAGCAGCCTTCGGATCTGCAGCTGTTGCTGGGAATAACAGCTACGTAACTACGAGTAACATCAAGACTGGAGTGCAGCTGAAGAGCCGCGTGAGTGATGCTGAGAAAGGGACAGCCTGCAAGCTGGCCGCAACAGCAGCGGTGTCAGCGGCGGCAGCAGAGCAGGCAGCAGTCACAGCTGTGAAGGTGGCTGCGGTGCCACGCAGCAGCAGCAGCAGCAGCCGCAAGATCTTGCTGGAGCAGTTGGGTTCACGGCTGCGTAATGTCCTGCTGGGTTTCCAGATGATCCTGCGCAGCAGGTACCTGCTGATGCTGTGCGGCAACCTGCTGCTGACATACGTGAGTGGCAGCGCGTGGTGCGCCTCTGGCTGTGATGGGCTCTGTCGTTGTGGCCCTTGTGCTTCCACCAAGCATGTGAATGACAGTAAGTACAGGCGCTATCTCCTGCGCCAACCCCTGCGCAGAGGTAGCAACGGGTCCTGCAAACGTGCATGCAGGTACTGTTCAGCAGCAGCTGCTAAACCGCCCTGCATCATGCTGCTGGTTGCTGAAATCCTGCTGCTGCTGCTGCTGTTGCTGCTGCTGCTGCCGCTGCTGGCAGGTGGTTGGCTCGCTGATGTACTTCCAGCGTGCGCTGGTGGTGTCCACGGCGGTGCGGGGGCCCTCCCAGCGCACCGCCTTCTTCGCCGCGCTCAACACCTGGTCTGCCGCGTGCATCCTGCTGATGCAGCTCTTTGCGACCAGCAGCCTGCTGCGCTGCCTGGGCATGCAGGTGAGGCTGCAGCAGCACAGCCTGTGATGTGTCAGGCTGGTTGGCTGCGGTGTAGCTTGCGGAGCTGTTCTATGTTATAAGCCCCAGCAGCAGCCTGCTGCACTGCCGAGGCATGCAGTTTTCCGCTTCCGCAGCACAGCTTGTGCTTGGGTTGGGTCCGGCTGCTTGGCCGCACGCGGCCAGGGCCGCCGTGGCTTGTGATGCTGCTCTTTGCCAGCAGGCTTGTGATCCTGCTGCATTGCCTAGGCATGCTGGTTGAGGTGTCCGCAGCAGCACGCACGTTGCGATCACTTGCCAGCTTGCTGGGTCAGGTCAGCTGCAGGCTGCTGTCTGGCCTGTGTTGGGGCTCTTCTGTGTGTCATCAGCGCCCTGCTGCGTAGCTTGCGGCTAGGCTGGTGCAGCAGCGCCAGTGGCTTGCAATGCACCCTGCGCAAGCCTGGACCATGCGACAAACCTGGCCTGGGAGGCATCCTGAGCATCATCAACGCTGGCTGTTGCTATACAACGTAGGGCTCTCACACACACACACACACTCACACACACACACACACACACACACTCACATGTGCTGCTGTGTTGATGCTGCAGGCTGCCCTGGGCTTGGGCCCGCTGATCTGCCTGGCAGGCATCACGTGCGTCAGCAGCTCACCAAGCCCCACCATGGTGGCTGCGTTTGAGATCGTCCGCAAGGTGTTTGCCTATGCAGTGTACAGGCCATCACGCGAGGTGGGCAATAAAATAGTTTTAAGTGCCTTCTCATTGTTCCGACAGCGGCTACTGCCTGGCAAGGCCAGCCGCATTGCCAGTCACCTTGATGCATGGCTGTAAGATGTGCAATGTACTAGGTACTTGTGTGCTGTGAGATTTGCAGCACTGTGCTGTTGCTGTGCGATGTTTGAAGGCACATGCTCGCATTTGTGCCTGCCTGTATTCAGCACAACCTGCCGCATCATGCTGTTAGTGTTAAATTTGGTTGCAGAGAGCAAGGCACTGCAAGACATGTGGCTCCACTGTGTAATGCAGGTGCTGCTGCTGCTGCTGCTGCTGCTGCTGCTGCTGCCGCTGCTGCTGCTGCTGCTCGCAGGTGCTGTTCACAGTTGTGTCGCGTGACGAGAAGTACTCAGCCAAGCTGGTCATAGACACAGTGGTACAGCGGCTTGGGGATGCGCTGGCTGCTGCCGCCTTCCAAGTGCTCGGTGAGCGCAGGGCTGTGATGTGTGCGATGCTGTTGACAACACACTGATCGTGGGGCGGCTGCAAGTCTCAACTTGTACCATATCAGTAATGCACCGTCACTGTTGTTCTGTTTGTGGTTCTGTACCATGGAGCTTGTACTGTTCAAAAGCGCGCACCAGAACAAGTCTGTGGTTGATGCTGCTGCTGCTGCTGCTGCTGCTGTTGCTGCCGCAGACGTTCGATGGAGTCTGGGCCAAGCTGGTGTGGGTGCGGCAGGCGTTGCCATGTGCTTTGTGTGGCTAGCTACAGCGCACCAACTGGGCCACCACCACCAGCGACTGCTCACGGCTCAGTCGGCAGTGAGGGAGAAGATGGCATTGTGATGACAGCTGACCAGACCACGGCTGCCAAAGTTGCCACGGTTGTTGTAACCCTTTGAATTTGCTGCATATGTGCTTTAGTTCAGCTTGAGTGCAGATGTTATACACCCTGTGCATGGCAGGTCACAGGGTGCACACATCGCACGAAAATACTGGTAGTACCATTGCTGGGTATGCAAAGACCAATGAATGCTGTGTCTTGCCATATGCAGGGCTCTGCACTAAATGCTTGCTTCCATTGGCAGTTTTTTTCAAAAACGTCTGCATACCTGAATGTTTGTGGCCAACAGATGAAAGCTGCAGCTGGGCGCCTGGCGTACTGATAGTACACTTTGTTTAACACCACATATAAGGTGCATGGTTGCGCCAGGCACGCGTGTGGCCACATGCAAGGCCTTGGGTTGCACGGGTCTGTGGTTCTGTTGCACAGATCCTGGCTGTGTGTGGTGAGCCTTGGCTTTGCAGACGGTGGCAGGTGCTGCTGCCGTCCAAGGTTAGCAGTTGTTAATGTGACAGGGTACCTCACGCCCTCTCAACATCTTGCTCGGTGCCTGCTTCGTGAACATGTTCTTCTTGCCGTATGAAAAAACGTTTTTCTCGTCCTCAATTGCACAGCACTTTTGCGCTGCATTGGCCTGTCGATCTCGCAGCCGCATGGACGGCTTCTTGAAAGGCGGTGTACCGCATGAAGAGGTGCTGCAAATCCTTGATACCCTCGCCAATGGCTCGCTGAGGACGTTCGAAACGATGCTGCCGCGCCTGGCTGCTGCCTTTCCGAACCTGCTGGTGCGGGAGGAAGGCCAGCCGAGTGTGGTGCTGTCCCTCCTTGAGAACATCCCGCCAGCAGTGGTCAAGGCCCTGGCAGCTGCAAGCAGCAGGGCACTAGCCATAGCCGCCTCGCAGTTCTGGCTGAGCAGCAGCAGCAGCAGCACCAGGCTGGCCCCATCAGCGCTGATGTGCATGACCGTCTGCTGCAGCTTGTGCAGTGGTCACATGGACCTGTCCGTCCTCCACCCTGACAACACTGACACCGATAAATGGAGGACACAGGTGGAGATGGCTGTGGCGTCACAAGCTTTAGGTGCGATCAGTGCACGCACAGCATGCTGAAGCATCCTGCACGGGGGTTGCAAGACTGCAGAAAGCCAGTCTCTGCACGCATGCTGCTTTTCAGTGTGCGAGGGTGCGCCGCTGCCTACCTGAGGCAAAAGGGTGTTTGCGGGTGCCGATGCATCTGCATGCCTATGCACTTGCGTGCTGTGCAGGGCTCCTTGGCACATTTTGTGTCGCATTGCAAGCCATGCAAACCACCCTGTTGCAACTAGTGCACCAGCAGCAGCAGCAGCAGGCGCAGCGCAAGGCATCTGGGCAGCAACGAGCGCAGCAGCAGGAGCTGCAGAAGTACGTGAGGCAGGTACTGGACCTAGCACTGGCTGCCATGGATCTGTTTGGGACCGTTGCAGACCATTGGCCAGTGGGCAGCAGCAGCAGCAGCAGCAGCAGCAGCAGCAGCAGCAGCAGCAGCAGCAGCAGCAGCAGCAGCAGCAGCAGCAGCAGCAGCAGCAGCAACAGCTGCCTCAGCCGGCGCACAGAGCTGAGCACGGCCGCCCGAGCTGCTGTGCAGCTGGGAGTGGCAGTGCTGGCGGCATCAGGAGGACGCACAGCCTATGTTCAGCCCGTTTTGGTGTTTGCAGGACAGCTGGGTGAGTGGGTGCGGGCTGACAGCCCACCTCTGCCTCATGACGCCAGCCCACTTGCTAGCTGCAGCAGCAGGTGCTCAGACGTGCGTGTGCGGCAGCTGCTGCAGTCAAACGACCTGCTGCGGCTGCTAGCTGCCTCCCAGGCGCTGCTCGCACAAGTGTTGCACCACAACGCAAGTGCTGCACACAGCAGCAGCAGCAGCAGCAGCGGCAGTGCAAGCGCGGCACCAAATGTGATGTTGCCTTCATCTGAAGCAGCAGCAGCTGCATTAAACGGTGGCAGTGCGGCACCCCTGCTGCTGGAAGCAGCTGGTGTCGGCTGGACATGCACAGCAGCAGAGATCGCTCTAAAGATGGGCATGGTACACATGGCATGGCTTGACCGCGCGCTTTCAGGCATTGCACTGGCTGTGCACTGCACATTCAGTGAAGTGGGAGAACCCGTGCCTGGCAGCATCACATGCTCTGGTGGTGGCAGCGGCAGCAGCAGCGCAGGCAGTGTCTGCAACGAAAGCTCAGCAGCACACACCTTGCTTGAGCAGCAGCAGCAGCAGCAACGGCTCCACTGCTGCAGCCATGGGCACTGGTGCAGGTGGAGCTGCTGCAGCTGGGCGGCTCAGCAGGGTGCAAAGAGGTGCACCTGCGGTCGCTGCTGGCCATGCTAGTAGCAGCTGAGCGGTCGGGGGCCAGCGTGGCAGCAGCGCTGAAGCGCAGCCTGCTGCAGCCTGTGCTGCAGCAGCTGCTGCCGCATCTGCAGGGTGTGATCAGGGCTGAGGGCGCAGCAGCTGCAGGAGGTGCTGCCAGCAGCAGCGCAGCGGCTGCTGTGAGCAATGCAGCCGCCAGCAGCAGCAGCGGCTGCAGCGGTGGGTCTGCTGCCAGCACTGCATCTGTCAACACCACCAGCAGCAGCAGCAGTAGCAGCAGCAGCCTGCGTTTGGAGCTGGGCGTGTCATCACTGCTGGTCAAGCTGCTGCATGATGGTGAGGAGGCCTGCTGCCCGCCACCCCGTACCTGTCTGCTGGTGGCTTCAGCCGTGTCATGGCACCTTTCAGGCTGCCCCTGGTAGAATGCTTGCCATGCAACTGCACAAAACTGGAAACTTTTCACCAAATGCGCCTGAGCGCACTTTGTTGGTGTGTGCAATGTAGCGCCACGTTCAAGCTGGTTTAACAGGCGCTTCGGGGTTTGCCTGCCCTGCCGCTGCTGCCGCTGCCGCTGTGCAGATGACGACAACGAGGCGCAGCTGTCAACTCTGATCAGCGCTGACCCCAACCTGCTGCTGCCTGCGTACGAGGCAGCACTGAGGTTCCCGGCCACATCAGGTGCTGAGGGTGCAGTTGCTGTTGCCATGCAGTATGCTGCACCTGTGGCAGCCGCAGCTTGTGCAGCATGGGATGAGCCGATGTTGATTGAGCAGCTGGCTAACAATGGTGCAGAGCAGCTGCTGCGGCAGCTGCATGCTCTGCAGGTCACCTGCCTCAAGCTTGAGCAGCTCAAGTTTGCCGAGCTGCAGGGCTTGCAGGACAAAGGCGGACCGGGTCTCGAGCAGAGGGCCAGTGCAGCTGATGAGGCGGGGCCTGGTGTGGAGCAGGTAGCCAGCACGTGCACTGCAGTGCTTGAGCATCTGAGAGTCCTGAACAGCGTTGTGACCACATGCAGCAAGGTGCTGATGCAGGTTGTAACCCAGCATGCCATCAGCAGCGCCATCAGCAGCAGCACTGGAGGCTGCGGCGCAGACTGTGGGGCAGCAGCAGCTACTGCCGTCACCGCACCCTGGGTGGCACTGTTGGCCCGTTGCCTGCAAGCGCTGGCAGGCAAGCTGGAGCTTGATGGACCAGGAGGCGAGCCCGATAAAGCGCCGGAATCAGACAGCAGTCGTACTTGCGGCTGGGGACTGCAACCGCACAACGTGGCGAAGGCATGCTGCTGCTGCTGCATGGCGGCCGTTACCAACTTCCTGGGCCAGGCTGGGCTACCTGCGGACTAGCTGCAGCAGCTGCAGCAGCAGCATGAAGCTGTCATGGTGCTGCTGCTTGCCTTGCGGGATGCGCCTGAGGCTGCAGGGTCAGCTGGCAGCAACACGCAGCAGCAGCAGCAGTTGCAAGTAGTTGCGCAGCAGCTGCGCGGCTTTGCGCAGGCTGTGGCGGCGCGCATCCCGCTCAGCACTGCCTGCAACAACCCCGACTGTGTGAGCCTGGCGCAGCGCAGTGAGCTGGTGCTAGTGGGAGGCAAGGGCTGCGTGTGTGGCCGCTGCAGGGCGGCCAGGTGAGCTGCTGCCTGGTGTGTTGCTGGCCAGCTCATGCATGCAGGGGGCCGATGCTTCACCAATAAGCCATGCGGCGTGATGCAGGGCAGCTAGTGCCAGTTGGTAGTTGTTGCGGGTTCGCCGAGGTGGCTTAGGCTGGGAGCCACAGCATGGCTCACCTGGAGAGTGTTCCCATTACATGCCGCAGTGGGCAGATGGTAAACATTTGCCCTGCTGCAACTGGCTGTGCAGAAACGTGATTTCCGACCAGCTGCCGTGCTGCCCTTGTAGGCAGTCACCTCTACAGTGACTACTGGTTGTGACTATCAGGGCATTTGCACCACCACAGTTGCTGCTGCTGCTGCTGCTGCTGCTGCTGCTGCTGCTGCTGCTGCTGCTGCTGCTGCCGATGCCGCCAGGTACTGCTGCAAGGCCTGCCAAGTGGAGCACTGGAGGTGGCACAAGGCGCTGTGCAAGGGCAAGGCGAAGCCAGCAGCAGCAGCAGCAGCGACAGTGGAGGCAGCGGCGGCAGTAGCAGATCCTAGCATGCTGGGCTAGGCGCGTTGTTTGAGGGAGTGCTCCACCAAGCATATGTGTTGCGGCACTAGGACTTAGGCCTGCTGCTGCGCACTGGTGCATGGTATGCACTGTTCACATGGCTAGTTGCTAGACCAACGCACTTCCTGCACCACACAATGCAATGGTGCTGCTGGGAGCCTGTGCTGGTTGACGTGGCTTGTGCCTCAACTTTGTGGAGTGCTGTGACCCTGTGCTGGGTAGCAGGTGCAAGCCTTTCAGCACAGCATGTGTTGAATAAGTGCACTTATCACGTGGACCTCAAGTGCAGCATCAGCGCTGCTACTACGATGGCAGGGGGAACCGCCTGTTCTATTTCCGAGTGTTCTCTGTGGTTTTAATTGATATTTGTTTTCCGGTTATCGTACAGAACTTCTGTCATGATGAGACCATGGTTTTCTTATAACAGGAGAAAACGGTGAAGAGTTGTCAAGCGCAGTTTCAACCTGCGGTATAGTACTCACAACACATACTAAATAAATTGGTCATGCTTGCTAGGAAGGTCGCGGCGGTTTGGCTGTGCCTTCCCCCAGGTGAAACAACTTGTAGACACGTGTGGCTCTTGTAACAAGATCCAGGCGCTGCAGATGACATGTTGGCGTGGCTGCTGCTGTTGCTTCTAATCCAAGGTTGTCATGACACAGGCACAGTGTTAGCCTTGACGGAATGTGAGCAACTTCACCTCAGTCGTTGACAGAAGCCTTCCTTGTGAGAGCTCTGTTTTGGAACATCCACAGGTGGATTGTGGCAGATCACAACCAGCTGATCAGCTGCAGCAGCAGTAAGACAGTTGGCTCAGCTCAGCGAGGAACGCTATGCAAAGCGGCACGCAGCGGTGCGGGCCTCATCTCATGTCCGGTAACTTCAGGTGCAGCATCTCCTGTCCAGCCTCGCATCTGCAGATCTCTTGACATTCGGCAGGCTGTGCAACGACCTGGCACGGGGTTTCCTGACTCTGTACGTCATGCGGGAGGGGCCACCGACCCTAGATGTGTTTTTTTTGGTTTTTGCCTACTCTTTATTGCATATGAACAAGGCTCTGGCTGCGGCCGGCAGCAGGGGCCTGGGCTTACTAACGTCCCTGTTTCGCAGCAGCAGCAGCACCACCACCACCAGCAGCACCTTCCTTGACCAACATAGAGATGCGCTGTTGTGCGTCAGTAGGTGCCTCACACTGTGCGGATCTATCATGTCAGTGTAGCCTGGCATGCGACAACGCCATGGTGACTCACTTGAAGTGCCCATGATAGAAGAGGCGCAGGCAGGTGGCGCTGGCTGTAGCAGTCAGGTCCAGAGGTGCTTGGCAAGCAACTTCCTGCCATATATTTGGAAAATCACAAGTACGGCTACAGGTGTACAGCAGCTGAGACTCTGCAACAACAAGTGCCTTACGATACGCCACACCATCATGACCAGCTAGTACTTGAGCAGCATGGCACTGCGGCTTGCACCGGGTGCGCAGGCTGTGGCGTGACATTTCAGGTTGATTGCAGAGCTGCGGCAATGGTTGGGCCTGCACTTGCATCTACTCTTTGATGGTGTTTCTGTTGCCGGGACTGCTGTGCCTTGCCACAATGTGCTGCAGGACTGCTCATGACCCTCCCAGCAGCCTGCGCTGCTACCGCCTGCATGCTGCAGCATCAGCTGCTGCAGCAGCAGGAGCCGCCTCCTGCACACCACCAGCAGAAGCAGCAGCAGCACCGTAGGCAGTCAAATGGGTTCCAGAAGCAAAAGCCTGCCCTCAGCAAGGTTCTAAATGTGGCAGCCAGGCAGCTGGGCATGTTCAGAATCCTGGTGTGTGGGTATCCAACAGGCAGGCGCAGTGAAGGCAGCTGCCTCAGCGCCGGCAGGGAGCTGGGCAGTGCCGCCCTGCCTGCAGCTGACCATGGCGGTGCTGGATGCATCAGGCAGCCGAGCAGTGTATGCTGAGATTTTTACAGAACTTTGCAGCTACTTTGTGCAAATACTTACGAGCTGAGCTGCAGTGCTGGGCTGGCCCAGCAGGAGCAGAGCTAGCAGCATCAGGTGCCGGCTTAGGTGGGGCCAGCAGGAGTGGATCTCTTAGCTCAGCTGTGCAGCAGCTGCTGCAGCAACACAGGCAGCGCATGTGCAGCTGCTGCAGCACAACACTGCCAGCAAAAATGGTGGCAGCAGCAGTGGCCAAGCCACAAGCTCGGCATATGCTGGTACCAGCAGCAGCATCAGCCGCATCAACAGCAGCCACCAGCAGCCGCAATGTCACGTGCTTGGCAGCTGTTGTTAAAATTACTGGCGGCGGTCAGCGTGCATCAATTTTGTGCTGACTGATTGGCCTGGGTAGCAAGCTGCAGCCTCGCTGCAGCCTTGCTGCAGACTACAGCCGGTGGTGGTCACTAGCTTGCGATGAGCACGCCACCAATTGTTGAATGTTATTTTAGTGATAAGTCTGACTTGTGACTGGTGCACTCCAAGCTGGCGTCCTGCTGAAGTGTTGCTGCTGCTGCCTGCTGCCTTTGCTTTTGCTGCAACACGTGCACCTTTGCTGCCGGTGTTGCTGCTGCCACTTCCAGGTACTGCTGCAAGGTCTGCCAGGCGGAGCCCTGGAAGTGGCACAAGGCGCTGTGCAAGGGCAAGGCAACACCAGCAGCGCAGCAGCAGAACCGCAGTGACAGGGTGTTGAAGGGGCACCATTTGAGGTACTTGCAGGACTTGTGTCGGTGACATATGCAAGAGGGTTGCAGATGGTTCTTGAGGGTTAAGATGTTGAGCATTGTGTAGCCAATTGGTCAGCCTTGCAAGGCTAGCAGTTGACCGATGTCTTGTTGTGTAGGAACAGAGCTGAAGATCAGCTCTCACTGCAGATGCAGTGCTCAGCCTGCTGTCTAGACTGGCCTGGATGGTTCATGTCGGTTGTGCTCAGCAGCAGCGGTGCTGCTATTGTTGCTGTTGCATGCGCGCCCAAACAGGCATCCTATGTGTCGCCCGCAATGGTGGTGTGTATGTAAAGCATGTTCAACACAGTGATTTAGCTCGTTGCTTTCATGCTGGGCAGTGTGCTGTTGGCTTATACCGCTGTGCATGCACACCAGTATGAACATTGGAGCACTGCTCAGCAGTTGAACCCGTGGGCCAGCTAGGTCGCTGGCCCACGGGTCACTGGCCCAGCTGCACAGCAGACAGTAGCAGAGGTCGCAGCCCTGTTCACAACAGCCTGCTTGCTTCAGCCGTACCAGCACTCGCAAAAAAAGCTTTCCTATTACTCCACTGGCCTTCAGCTAGCTCAGCGCTGACCAGGAGCTGCTACTCGGCGAGGCCTGAGCACGAGCGCGATGCTCCGTTGTACTTGTTCCGAGCAGCGAGTTTGCGGTATGCTATTGTAAAGCGTGTGCGCCTATGTACTTGCTGACTATTTGTAGGCAGTACTCACCGTGCACCATACATTGTGAACTTCACACGTCGCCCACATCCACACGTCGCCTGAGCCGCGGAGCCAAGGCCCTGAAAAAGCCCAAATAAAAGCCCAAAATAAAAGGCCCTGAAAAAGCCAAAATACATGTCATTCACCAATTAAAGCCCAAATAAAAGGTCCTGAAAAAGCCAAAATACATGTCATTCACAACACATGCAGTGACTTCGAATGTCCATGCTAAGTCGTGGCCCCCTCCACCATAGCTGCCTTGATTCACCGTGACTGGCAAAGTTTTGCTTCTCCTCTTGATAGCAGGCAAGAGCAACTGAATTCCCGTACTGTTACCAGCACTGAAGAGGTTGCAGGAAAACACAAGTTGCAAAGCACAATGCAGTTACTCACATGCTAAATGCGCCCCCGCCACGGTGGCCACCATGCTTGGTGTGCCGGCGTCGGCCATTGCTGTCCTGAACTACAAATATTTGCTGCTCCTCCTTGCCAATTTCTCTGGTACTACCTGCATTGACAAAGGAGCCTGTTCAGTGCCAAGGCCTTGATCTGACACGCTTGTGCCACTCAATACAATCATGTTGTGGACTTGCACTAGCGCCACCGTGTCTGTGACAGACAATGACGAGATGCAGTTACAATGGTTACTAGTGCAGCTGGTTGCTGCCATTGCACAAACAATGCTCTCACAGGCACTGGCAGGGATCCGACAAAAGGATCTTCGAGCCTACTATTCATGGACTAAACAAGCCCATGCAGCGGTCACGAGTACACCTTCACCAGCAACAGCCATGGCTGCATCCGCATGCGCACCAATCACGTTTCAAAACAGGGACGCAAAGTCTTCGGCAGAATTACATATACACAAAAGCTGTAGAGCATGCAACTTACTGCTTATTCCTGGCAAGCCGAAAACGTATCTGATCAGTACAGATCAGTTCATGCCCGAGTCTGCAGCAGAGGTGCCAGCATGCATCCCAGCACGTGCCAATGCAGCAGCGCCGGGGCAGCAGCGACGATGCAGCAGCGACCGCTGCCAATGCTGACGGTATACAGGGCACGCTGGGGTACATAAAGACATCATGGGAAAGGTGCCCCGTCTTGTTGGGCTTAAACACCATCAGTGCCTCACCCCAGAACACCCACTCATAGATACAAGTTGGTTCCCATCACACTGCCTACTACATGCGCGTCATGACACAACGCAGATTCGCCACCAACTGTGACAAGCAAGCCACTGAACATGCAACCATGACATAATTAATGCAATACAGTATATCTTCATCGGCGGACGGACTGAAACCAGGCCTCACCCACTAGCCCCCTACATGTGCTGTACAGCAAGTTGGCATTCACTCGACATCATGTTTGTGAATGTACCACACCTCTCCTGGGCTGACTTTGCAATGGAAACCACCCGCGCAAGCTGTCACTTCCAGTTACAATGCAAGTAAGCTTTAAACGAAAGGACCATGGTTTCCATCGTGTGGCTGTTCAGCAGGTGCCAGCGCCGGCGTTGGGGATGCCGCACATGCGCGTGAAGGTGTTCAGGGAGCCGCTGTTCAGGCCCTGAACGCCTGAGCTGGTCATCTGGCGCTCCACCTCTGCCCACACCACCTTGTCACACAAGCCTGCGCAACAACCAGCAGCAGCAGCAGCAGTGCCAGATGAGGGGCGGCTTGATGTTGATCCACTGCATTGTCGATGACAAAGACTGGATGACTTCACTGCAAGGCTTGCTTGCCAATACAGTGTGGCCGTGCTCAAACCCAGGCATGTGACGTGAGTGACATGCCATCATGGGGACGGTCGCTGCATGCTGTCGGAGTAGCACGCTGCTTAGCTGTCAAGCTGTGTTGAGCACTCGGACCAGCAGCCTAACACCAAAGTGTAGCCAAGAACTGCGGTGCTGTGCATTTGTTCAGCCTGTGCTCGCTGCCGGCAGCAGCAGTGCTCTTGACACTCACATCCCTCTGGCCCCATTGACAGAGCAGCCTTGGTCTGCAGGTTGGCACAAGACAGCAGCAGAGCAGCGAGGTGCACCAGCATGAGCACACACAGCAACCCCTTCTAGCAACATGCAGGCTTTGTTGACTTGTGCAGGCAAGACTGCACCATTCAGTTCTGAGTTGCAGCAGCAAACACTCAACCTGGCAAAAACTTGAAGAGTGCAGGTTCACCACTATTGGCCACTCCCCACACTGTTGACTCCACTGCAGCTGCAACATGCAACAAGTGCAGTGGCTAGCCGAAAGCCTGGCTGCAAACAGGAGACGGGCTCACCTGAGCGCAGCAGTCCTGCAGTCTGAAGTTCTGCTGGTTGCAGGCAGGCACCCGAGGAGTGATGCCGGAGACACCACCTGCAGGACACGCAGGAAGCAGCAGGCCTGTTGCGTGGCGCGACTTTTTGTTCACCTGGGCAAATCTCACAGCGTTTGCGTGTGACATCGACCTCACAGCGACCACGTGTGACCTCGCAGCGAATATGTATGACATTGAGCGTGACTTCTTGTATGTAGGAGGAGGTCTGTGTGATGTGACGTGCCTGGCGTGCATGACACGTGCTGTTTGCTGCACCCGCTGACACCGGCATTCGTGAAGCAGTGCAGCAGCAGGATTGCAGAAGGTCACACCATATCCCACCACATGCCACAGCATGATGCTATGCAGCGCTACAGAACGTCCAGCACGGCTTCAACAGCTGCGCCGTTGACGCAAGACTGGAGAACAGGGGGGAAAAAGCGTGCACACCGCTTCAGCATGCAGGTCATTTTGTGCATGGTTTTCAATCCTTGTGTGCAGCATGCTTGCATCATGCATGACGTAGCCATGGCATGCATGACGCAGCCTTTATGTGGTGGAAGCGCAGTGCTGATGAGCTGTCACTCATGTGACATGCAACAGCAGCAGAAATACACATGAACGCGCCTCCTCAGCTACCGTGCAAAGCAGCTGGCACAACACCCACCGTATTGGTTGAAAGCTGCAAAGCACTGCTGCTGCTTGTCTGCCTGCAGCAGCTGCCTGCTGGCTGCAGCGGCTGCGAGGCTGGGCCGCGCTGCGGCTGCCTGTGAAGCAACCATCAGCAGAAGCAAGGCTGATGCACTGATCTTGAAGGCTGCAGACCGCATGGCTGCCATTGTTTGTCGTACGCTGGCTGTTTGAAGGGGTTGCAGGACTCGACCTGCCAACATCAACCACAGCAGAAGAGGCAGCAGAACAGACTCAGCATGATTTGCAGCCTTCAATGCGCATCATTATGAAACATTAAAAACTGTGTGAAGTTAAACACAAGAACTTGCTCTGACGCAGCAGGCTGCAGCTCACCGGGATCGCAAGGCAGTGACGATGACCAGGGTGTTCAAGCTGCGTTTTGGGTGCTGTACAGTCGTTCAGCACGCTTAAGTATCGACTTGCCAAGAAGATGAGGAGGATGAATGGCATGATAAAGACGAGTGATGACCGCGTTTGCCAGGTTCTGCTTCGGCCAGCTGCGAAGGCAACAGCCGGCAAACGGGCATCGCGCGGCGGTTGCCGGTGCTCGCATAACCTTGGAGCAGCTGTGGACCTGCAAGTCGCCGATGCCAATTCACCGAATAAAGCGGGAAAATATTTCGATCCTCAGCTCAGTGAGTTGATTTACATCGTGACGTGTCACACCGCCTGAACATCAAGTGCTGCCGGTCAACACGAGCAAGTGGCTAGTACTGGCAGCTGCAGCCAACTGCTGCTGCAGCTACCTAAGAGAAGTTACTCCGATGCAGCGCCTTCTGCCTGCTCTTGGACCTGCTCTTTCTGCGCTGCTGCCTCCAGCTTCCTCCAGCGCCCGCTTTGCTGTTCTCGCAGCGTTGCAAAGCGTTGCGGCTCCCGGATGCTGGCGTGCAGGAACTGCTGCGTCACTGGGTGGGTGAACCACACCTCCAGGGACTCTGCAGCGCGATGACGACACAGCACAAATCAGAGAGCAGTCCTAATGATGCATCAGAGTGAAGTTGAGCGTAGTAAGCCAGATGCCAGCAAGCATATTGGCGCGCATTTCAACGCTGCTTACTGTTGTGCTGACATCACCAGTTGTAGCCAACAGGAGCAATGACGCTGCGTGGACATCATGGCAACGCAAGCAATGCTCAAGGCAAGGTGCAGCGTTCTAAAGCATAGCAAGCACAGCAGTACTGCAGCTGCCCCCCTGTCTGCATGCAAGCGCAGCTGGCACCACGCACTGCAACGTGCATGCCTGAAGACACAGCACGGCGTGCATGCATGTGCCACATCATCAACGTTGGCGTTACTTGCACGCATGTGACACGCAGAGCAACAGAGTGCTCGACGTGGGTGTGTGCCGCCGCACCTAAGTAGATGCCCTGGTTGCTGATGTGCTCCTCCTTGCTCAGCGCATACCTGCAGGCAGAGGCGCACACACAAGCAGCGGCCAGCAAACAGGGGCTGTGGGGCTAATCTGTGCAGGGTCGGGTGGCGGTGCCAGAGTAGGAGGCAGGGTGACCTGGCAGGGCACTGCCACCGCAGCAATGCTGCTTGACGCCTCACCAGCACAAGCAACAGACCTGCAGCTGGACTTGATAGCTGCGTTGCTTGCGCATCCACACTAGCCCCAGCCCTGCAATGAGCCACTGCAGACAGCACTGGCTGCAGCCGGCTGAAGCTTGTGCTCCGACATGATCACACTCCACACAACCCTGGCAACAACATTGCCTGGTGCACTCCACACCATGCACTGCTGGGACCTGCCATAAGCTTCACAACGCACTCACTTGCCGTCCCCGACGATGGGGTGCCCCAGTGCGGCCATGTGCTGCCGCAGCTGGTGCTTGCGGCCGGTCACCGGGCTCAGCGCCACGGTTGTCAGCCAGCCGCCAAACCGCGCGCAGCGGCTGTACCCTAAGACCTGCAGCAGCGTGTAGCACGGCTTGCCCTCCAGCGGCAGGTCGATGACGTACACCCCAGGGCTGAGGGTGGTTAACCCACTGCTGCTGCCGCTGCTGCTGCTGCTGCTGCCGTCGCCAGCGTGCTGTGCCGCATCCACTGCTGCTGCTGCTGCTGCTGCTGCTGGTGGCGGTGGCGGCTTCAAGCTGGGGTCGCCTAGGTCAGCTGCTGTGACAGTGAAAGGCGCCTGGCCCTGCAGCTGCAGCTGCAGCAGCTCCTCAAAGCACAACTGCTGCTGCTGCTGCTGCTGCTCATCCCCTTGCTGCGGCTCCTGCCCTTCTGCGTCGCTCAAGCTGCTGCCTTGGTCGTCGTTGTCTTCTGTAGCACCGCTGCTGCCTGGCACTGCACGTTGCTGCCATGCCTGCAAACGGGCTGCATCCACCGCTGCTGTGTCTGGCTCCAACCGCCCGCTTAGCAGCGCATGGTACACCTGCATCCAATGCAGACGCACAAGCCGAGCGGGGCTTAAACGGAGAAGCCTCCTGCGGTTGTGCGCAACAAGCCAGCAGTGGACATGCAACCAAGTGTTGGGCACCAAACGGCACCTGCTGCTGGTTGAGGTTAAGCTGCGCACTCAGCAGAACAGCCGCAGAACCTGACCAACACCAGGCATATGTACCGACATAGTATGGACTGGCGCCCGTGATGAAGAATGTGTTGCGTCCTCTAGCTTCATGGCACGAGGCCCAACACAGGAGCCAAAGCAGCAGCAGCAGCAGCAGCAGCAGCCGCCGCCGCCGCCGCAGCAGCAGCAGCAGCAGCAGCAGCAGTGGCTGCAGCAGCTGCGGTTACTGACGTGCACTGGCGACAGCCGGCCCACCTTGTGCATCCCAACATTTGACAGACACAAAGCACATGAAAAGCTGTGGTGCAGACATAGGCCCCAGATGCACGTTGCTTTGAGTTTATGCATCATGAGATGACGCCCAACACAAGGGCCTGAGCAACAGCAGCAGTGGCAGCAGCAGCAGTGGTCAACCACTTGCACCGGCGGCAGCCGGCCCACCTTGTGCACGCGCCGCCCCTCAAACTCGCCACTGATGCCCGCAGCAGCGGCAGCGGTCTTGGCCACCACCAGCAGCCCCCCCACCGCCGCGTCCAGCCTGTGCACCGGCTTGGGCTCAGGCAGGGCGTCTGGGGCTGGGCTGGGGTTGAGCGCGCCGGCGCGCAGCGCTCCCGTCACGGTGCGGCGTGCGTCACCCCCGTACATCTTGACGCCCCTGCAAGCATGATGATGCGCAGCGGCGGTGAGTACTGTGATGACTTTGTTCAATTGTTGAACGCGAGTGGCGCAGGGGAGCAAGATCAACAGCTGGCGGACGAGCGAAGCAGTTCGTGCATGCATGCATGCGTTCATGAGCTTGGTTTCTTTAAAGCACTGCACCGTCCAATGTTTGTTGCTATGGGTGACCGTCCTGGCATGTGCTGGTGCAGACGCTGCCCGCGGTGTGCTGCCGCGCTGCGCGGCCCTCACGCACCAGGGCTTGTGCACAACTGCGAGCGCGTCATCCTCGTACGCCACCTGCGCCACATCAGCAGCAGCGCAGCCGCGGCAGCATCAGGGTGAGCCTCCTGGAGGCATGTTCAGTGGCTGCGCAGCCATGAAGCATGTAGAGCTATACGATGTGGGTGGTGGTGCAGCTGTGCACGGCCTGCATTTGCGGTTGCCGCATGCCGTTGCGCTCCAAAGCAGAGCAGCAAGCATCGCCGCTGAGCACGGCAGGCCACTCCTCAGTGACACCCAATGGGGCCTGCGGAGACCTGTGCTGCCTCGCCTTGAGGCTGCCACCTCATGTCCCTGTGTCTGCTGCTGCCTACCCTGCACTGCTAACGCATGTATACTAATCATTGTCTGAACCTCGACTCTTGTGCTGCCGTCACTCTCCAAGCTGCCGTCACACTCCACACATGGCCCCTTGTAGCCTGGTGCCCAGTCTGCACCGCTAAACCCAAACTCTTGCTGCCTGAACCCCAAGCCCTGTACCGCCTCACCTCCAAGCTGACCACACGAGGCCCCTTCTAGCCTGGTGTTCAGTCTACACTGCTAAACCCAAACTCTTGCTGCCTGAACCCCACCTCACCTCCAAGCTGACCACACGAGGCCCCTTCTTGGTCACAGGCTGCAGCTGCTGCAGCAGCTGGCCGGAGATCACCTGCGTGTTGCAGTTGCCGATGGCGCCGTCAAGCAGCACAAGGTCCTTGCGGATCACTGTGGGCAGCAGCAGCAGCAGCAGCAGCAGCAGCATGGCAGCAGCACAGGGAGGTGTCACAGCAGCACGTTGCAGGCCGCAGATGCTTGCAGGAAGCCTGGAGCAGCAATGCTGCACAGTTGCTGTTGTGAGGAGCGCTGCGGAACGTTCGCCCTGCGTGCCAGTGCATCGGCTGTGCAGGTGAAGCTTGTGAACAGGGGTGTGAGTTGCGTGCGGCATTGGCGGTGCAATGCACAGCGTTACACGGCATTCTCTAACCCAACATACAGCAGCTGTCGCCGAATTGCAGTGATGGTGCATGGGTTCCTTCCATGCTGTGCAACACCAGTAAGTATCATGGCAAGTATTACACCAGCAAGTATCATGGGGAGTATCACTTGCAGACTCTAGGCTGGTGCCTCACCCCGTCTGGCTGCAGAAAGCGTAGGAAAAGTCTCAGGGAACGTTGCAGCCAGAACCTCAGGCAGCTTGCCGGCAGCTGCTGCTGGCCCTGACTGTGCTACGGTGGCAGGGGCTGCAGCTGCTACTGAGCTGCTGCTGCTGCTGCTGCTGCTGCTCTTCCTGTTGTTGCTGCTAGTCCTGCCGCCATTTGAATTGCTGGAGTCATCTGTAACTGATCGTACTTGATGAATGCCGTTTTGCTGTGGATCACCAGCCAACTCGCGCACGGACTGGCTGCTTGTTTCGGCAGTGCTGCGCAGCAGAGACCTCAAGCTACGATGGCGACAATCGGTACGTACATTAGGAGTGAACGTATTCAAGTGTTTTCTATGTGACCTGTACAAGCGCTGGCAATGGTGGCAGGCCAACATGGTGCGTGTACTGCTGTGCGAGTGAAGAGTAGCAGGACACCGACACGCCTGCACTTGGTCAGAGACCCGTACTTGTCATGGTTATCATATTGACAGTAGACCATGGGTCACAACACCGAGTCTCAGGTCGTGGCCAGTACAAAGTGCCACTGGCTGTCATTTGGCATTTGAAACCTTTTCTGTGTAGCAGGGTCCTGGCAGGACCGTCCTGCTAGGGACCTTTAGCAAAGTATCAAGAGTCAGTTCACTCTAGTAGAGAGTACACAAACCTCAACTTTGACGCCGCAGCATGTAGCAGCAAGCAGATAGCCAGGACATGCCACAAATTGTAAAGCGACATGCGCTCCTGCAACCAGTCGCAGGTGAGACGGGACCATTCACATGCTTCATATCCATGCATGCAGTGATGTGTCCTGTCACATGCTTTCATGCCTCGACTCAAGCTAAAATTGACAACAGCTAGCTGCAGCAGAGGGCATGCACAAGCATGGTAGCAGCAGCACTGCATGGATGTGCATGTGCACATGCTTGTCACAAGTAGTAGGAGCTTCAGCACATAGCACTTGAAAACATCAGATCTGCGCTAGGTACAGTGCCGCACTGTTGGCTGCGGCAGCCAGGCCAATGCTAGTGTCAGCCCAGTCTTAACCATCTGCTGAAGGGACAGTGCAGCACTGTTGGCTGCGGCAGTCAGGCCAATATTAGTGGCCATGCTACCTCTAGTCGCGGCCTATTCACAGCCATCACCTGCTGCCTCTTACTGTACAAAGTATGCTTTGCTGCAACCCTGGCATCCACAGTAATGGCAGCCTACATGCTGCTGATCACATGTACAGAGGTCCTTGCTGCCGTGTCCATGTTGAAACCCTGCATCCACCAGCGCTACGCACCATGCCTACTTGTGCACCCCAGCATGCATTTATTGCTCCTGTCCCTGTTCACGCCATGCCGCCGCTGTCATACTGGGCACGCCGCTTGGGGTCCCTGAGCACCTGGTAGGCCTCGGTGATGGTCTGGAAGCGCCGCGTGGCCCGCGCCTTGTCCTCTGCACTGCTGTACCTGCACGCACCCAGCAGAGGCACGGAGGCATGGGCAGCAGGGATGGAGGGAGGCTGCAATATAATATATATTATATATTATATATTATATATTATATTGTATGTTACATGTTATATTATACTATTATTTATATTATACTATATATTGTTATTGTTATTGTTATTATATATTGTTATAATATATTATGTTATATTATGTATTATATATTATATTATAATTATATTAATTATATGGCCCTTCAGAGCGCTTCCTGGCGCGCGCCTTGTCCTCAGCACTTTGGCACATGCACAATGCATAGCGAAGCAGCACGTCTGGTGGACGACGCATGCACACACAGCAACCACGTCATAAGTTCTGCCCACAGAGCAGGGCTGACAGACAAGTGCACCATGAAAACCTCAGCTACAAGGCAATAGCTGATTTGACGATTATTTCAGTCGCAGTGTCTTACCTGTCTGGGTGGTGCTGCAGTGCCAGGCCTCTGAAGGCAGCCTGGACCTCCCCAATGCTGCTTCCAGGCTCGACACCTAGGGTTTGGTAATACCCTTTAGGGTCCCTGGAAGACCTGAAACCTGACGATGAACCTGAGCGCTCGTAGCGTGTCTGCTGACGGTGCGTTTTGTACTGCTGCTCCCAACCAGCGCCGTGCGAACTGCCGCGCTGCTGCTGTGACTGCTGCTGCTTTGCATCCTGCTGCTGACGGGCGTACCTGCAAGCGGTTTTAAGTCGACAGCAAGCCCATTAGCAAGCGATCAGCAGCTACTTCCTGCATGTTGTCTTGCATGCGCTCATACACACCATAACATACACAACATGCGCGACCTACGCAACCACACTCCTGCACGCATGCATGCACAACAGCATTGTGTGGCGAGCATAGCTTGCTTCTCCCAACTATCCTTCAACTATCAACTATCCTTCTACGCACGACGGAACGTCCCGCTCTCTTCTCACTCACACGCGCTCAAACCAGCTGAACGGGTCTTTGAAGATGTCCTGGAACGCCTCAAAGGGGTCTGCCTGGGCCCGTGCGCTGCGCGCCTGCCGGTAGCTGCTGCGCTGCTCCGCGTCCTGCTGCTGCCGCTCATATCGGTCAAAGGAGTGCACAAACGCCGCCTCCCAGTCAGCCTCATGATGGTCTGCAGCCAGGCAGGCAGTGAGGGATGCGCGACTCGATGAGGCTCCAACAACCGCACTGTCCCATAGAACTGCAGGCAATTGGTAGTCAGCGGAACATCATGCGTGGTTCTGGTGGGCTGCAAGGAAGCGCTCCAAGTTGCACTGATAATGGTCTGCACTGAACTGAAACAAACCAAAGGAGGTGTGCACACGGACAAGTCAAGCTGTCAGGTGTGCTGGGGTGCTGCCAGTGAAGTCACCGATCCCTCACAGTCACTGCATGCACATGCTGACAACAAGGGAGTGGATTGACAGCTCAGCAAAACTGGACAGAACCCATTTCCTCACCAACCACAAAATCTGTCCGCAGACCAGCCGTTACAAGGCATCCCGCCTGTCTATAGCCTACACCTAAATCCCATGCTCAGCAGTCTTTCAAACACTCATGCCAATGCAACCAGACCCAACTATCTGCAGTCACTGTCGCAGCTACACATCACATCCGCTCACCGCATTGCACTCAATTTGCCGGTGTTCATGCATCACCCTTGCTGTCTCCAGCAAACTCCCCAGCATGCACATCTGCAACAGACTGCTGGCACACCCATCCCTGGCCCTCAACGCATCAGGCACAGAGGAAACGGCAATGATTTTTTGATTTTTTGTTTTTATTCTTTACTTTTTGCTGGAATTCTGTTACCAATGCGCCCACTCGCCGCCCTGCTCCTCAGCCCTCCAACACTTGCGCCCATGCGACAGCCCGCGACTGTGAATACCTGTGTCCCTGTCCCACGGCCGCAGTACGCCCACTCACCGCCACGCTCTTCAGCCTTCCAGAAGTTGGGCGTATGCCTTGCCCTCTCCATCAGCTGTAGCACGGTGGTGCGCAGCAGCGGCCAGAAGCGGGCAGCCAGCCCGGCAGCCACAAAGGGGAACGCCAGGCCTCCCCAGAACAGCAGCGGCAGCGGCGCACCAAACAGCAGGCCTAGACCTGTTGCACCAATTTCAGAAAGCCAAGCAGGCGGGCAGGCAGGCAGTCACATGTGTGCTGGGTGCCAGGCACAGCTTGGCTTGCTCCTCGTATGCATACCTGGTTGTCCCACGGGTGGAGTGCTAGGCCTGGCAAAGGCACAGCCAGAGTGCCGTCCGGATGTGACTGTGCAGGAGGCAGTGCGCAGGTGCGGGAGTGGTGGCACCAGCTGCGAGACACTCCCGTGCTACAGGCGCAGCGCGCAGCAGGCTGGCCAGGCAGTGCTCACTGGTGGTTGCTGCTGCAGCGATGATGGCGACCTTTGTGTCGTCCAGGACGTGCACGCCCGACACCCCCGCTGGCTCGACGCCCGACACAAACGTGCGAACCTGGCAGCAGCAGCAGCAGCAGCAGCAGCAGCAGCAGCAGCAGCAGCAGCAGCAGCAGCAGCAGCAGCAGCAGCAGCAGGGGTCAGCAACGCCTGCAGCAGGAACTAGCAGCGTCAGCAGCAGGAATCAGCAATGACAGACGCCACAGGTTGCCGGGAAGTACGGCTTACCACGGGCAACATACATGGAGCGTTGGGCAGCCACGCACGGCGACTGTAAGCACTGCGTGCAGCACACACACACAGACAACCAGGCCACACCGACCTTGGTGCCGCCATGCCACCAGCTGAACACGTACGCTGGCACATACACGGGCATCAGGTCCAGCCCGCCCTTGCCTGCCGCTGCAGCAGCAGCACCGCCAGACCCCTGGCCGCCAGGTGCGGCGCCCGTGCTGCCATGCCAGGTGCAGCGCAGGTCGACGAAGCGCACTTGGCTGGCCCCCAGGAGCTTGCCGATCTCCTCCTCTGCTCGCCGGCGCTCCTTGGACTCCACCGTGGCCATCAGCAGCCTGCAGGTTGCATAACGACATCATGGCAGCTGTTGATGATGATGCACTCGACTTAAGCATGCATGTGTGCAGATAGGAACGGACTGGGATTGTCTGTGTGTGACAAGGTAGGGGGAGCCTCCTTGTCAAATGAGGGTGTGCTTGTTGTGATTGCTGCTTGTTGACACGATACGGCGTGGTGGCGAGAGCACAAGTGTGCACAGCAGAGCAGCACGCTTGTGACAAGCCTAACGGCCGGGAAGGTACACTGCCTCAACATACAGGCAGGCAGCCAGACTGCATGAACAGGCAGGCAGGCAGGCAGGCAGGCAGGCAGGCAGGCAGGCAGGCAGGCAGGCAGGCAGGCAGGCAGGCAGGCAGGCAGGCAGAAGGGCGCACCTGCGTGCACGAACCGGCTCCAGGGTGAAGGGCCCCACCCGCCTCGCTCCCAGCCCAGCCTCAGAACTCGACTGGCGGTTGTTGCCAGAAACAGCGGTGGTTCGTACAGGCGCGCAGAGCAGCAGCAGCACCAGCAGCGATACAAAGAGCAGATCACATCAAATGTGCACTGGCATACTAACCCATGAGTGATCACTGCATTGCATCACGTGAACTGGCAGTAGTAGTGCTCTATGTTGTAAAGCTGCTGCTGCATCCACTGCTTAAAAGACCCTGAACTTGGCTAAGCAACACGTCTAGTGTGCTGTGCTGGAAGTGCCTGCTGCCATCGACCAGCCTTGAATCAATGCTTCAAACTGCTGTCCCAACTGCCCTTCTGCTACTGTAGCTCACATTGTTGCCCGACACACATCACGATGCTGCTGCTGTATAATGCTGCTGCTGTTTGAAGAGATTTCCACACAAGCACGTCAGATGTGATGGGCGTATGCACAGGTTTGAATAGTGAGAACAGCAGCTGACGCCGTTGCTGCTGCTGCTCCTGCTGCTGCTGCTGCTGCTGCTGCTGCTGCTGCATCACCGTGCTTAGTAGAGCCGCACCTGCAGCATATCTGGTGTGATGGGCCTGGCCAGCTTCACAAACTCCTTGGGCGCCAGCGCCTGCACATCACGCCTGCAGCAGCGGCAGCAGCAGCAGCAGCAGCAGCAGCAGCAGCCACATTGATCAGCTCGCCATCACCAGCAGCGGGGCGTGAGGCGGTGCGCCGCAACATGACACGATCCAGCTGGGAGTCCCGCATCACTCTGGGTATCCTCTGGCGCCAGCACCTGCTCCCGGGCGTGCTGATGCTGCTGCCGTGGCACCAGGCTGCCTCTTGAACACAAAACCCCCGGAGCTCCCCACCTTCTCCGCAAGTGCACATACGTACAACACACGAGAGCTGAACAGTCTGGGGATCCTGGGTGTCCGTCCCACACCTGGAGTCCTCCCAGCTCCCCTACAGCTGCATGCCGGCCCCTCTGGGGCCGCCCCAGGCTCCAGACAACACGCAAGCTGTGACAACAAATTAATCAACACCACAACAAGCAAGAGCTGAACAACTTGGGAATTCTGGGTGTCCTGCCCACACCCGAAGTACTTCCAGCCCCCCTAAAGCCGTTACAGCCCCTGAAACATGTCGGCCTCCTCAGGCTGCAGAGCACACACACACAAGCCTGTGACAACCCAACCAGCACCAGCGCGCTCTGTAGTGCCAGCACCAACAGCCGCACCTGGAGCACTCCCGGCGCCCCTACAGCTGCATGTCGGCCTCCTCCGAATGCAGAGGACATGCAAGCTTCTGACAACCTCCCAACCAACACCAGCACGCTGGTGTGCCAGCACCAACAGCCGCACCTGAGGTACTTCCAGCTCGCGTACAGCTGCATGTCCGCCTCCTCAGGCTGCAGCAGCCGCTCCCACGCCAGCCCCACCTGCACCCTGCTCCACTTCGTCTCCCACTGAGTGGCTGCCTTTCCGGTGCGAGGATCCGTCCTGCATCAGCAGCGGCCGCAGCAGGCAGCAGCAGCAGCAGCAGGCACATCACTCGCAACAGTACTCAAGTGGGTCTGCGGCAGAGATGGCTGCCTCCTCGTCCTTCTCTTCCTTCGTTACACGTTCAAACGGACTGTGCCTTGTCGGTGCTCTCATCTTGCTAGGGCTGTTGACATGCCGCAGGTGACGATGCGCTTCTTCCCTCTGCTGCAGGTGTGCCTGCATCGTCCTGTACTGCTGCAGCTGCCAGCAGCACAGCAGCACCAGCAGCACAAGTAGGGCCAGGCAAGCGAGAACATGCAGCAGTGTGTCCAGGCAGATGTATGCAACTCACAGCTGGCCACGTGCGCGCCACGACAGCACTTTGGCACCAACCTGCTGCCCACCTTGATGATGACCGAGCCAAGGGATTCACACATGTTGCACGCATGGCTTGCCTGGCTTGCTGGGAGTTTGCTTGCAACGAGCCCGCCAGCCCGACAGTGCGCTCGGCACCAAAAACATGCAGTGCTTGCCACACACGCTGCCGGAACCAGCACCCCAGCTGCAGCACGCAAGCCCCACGCGTCTCACCGTGTCACCAGGTGCTCGTGGCCCACTTCCGCGCCCCGCACCTCCACTGAAACTGACCCGCTGCCCACCCAGAAGGGCAGGTAGCTCTCCCTGAAGGGCTTCCGCAGCGCAGGCTGCTGCCTCGACTGATACCAGGACCTGCGTGCAGAACACATGCCTTGGACTGATTGTGCGGGGCCCCTGGGGCGTAGCGGCGTGCATGGTGCATTGTGGCGCATGCTGCGGTGCACCAGTCAGGGTGCTGCTCGCTGGCCAAGCACAGTTGGCAGCTAGACATAGCTGTATGCCGACGGTTGAGTGCAGCACCTTTGCTGTGCATAGGTATACAAACCCGGAACACCAGAGACCCATACACACAACATGACTATACAGAGAGCAGCCTGATTTGAGGAAAAGCAGTCATCACACATGTCTCGACTCACTTGGAGTGGTAGGCAGTGAATGCAGCCACTGCATCTGCCCTGCTCGTCACAAAAGGCAGTGCCCGCAGCGTTTTGTGGGCTGGACCCTGGTTCGGCAGGGCGCCTTTGCTGCTTTTAGGTCTGCCGCTGCTGCTGCTGCTGCTGCTGCTGCTGCTGCTGCTGCTGGAAGTGGTGGTGGTGGATTTACTGCTGCTGCTGGCGCTGTCGGTGCTGTAGCACTGCTGCTGCTGCTGCTGCTGCTGGTGCAGGCTGCGCAAGCCCTGGGTGAGCCAGGGCTTGTGCCAGAGGAACTGCTGCTGCCTCTTTTGCTGCCGTGCGAGATTGCAGGAGATTGGCACAAATTGCAGAGTCTCCAGCAAAGACGCGGGGCTTCTGCCTTGCTGCTGCTGCTGCTGCTGCTGCTGCTGCTGCTGCTGCTGCTGCTGCAGATGTATTGGAGGGCTCACGCAGCTGCCGTGGCGTTGCAGCAGGTGTAAAGTGCTGGAATCCCAAAGGTACAGCGTGTCTGTCCTGCAAGCACTGCCGGTTTCACTCCAAGCAGAGGAGGAGACAGCACACCTGCTGCTTTGCTGAGATGCATGCAGCAGCTGCCGTGCCGCTGCTTGCAGCGACACCGGCAGCTGATGCCTGCATGTCAGCTGCATTATCGCTACCGACGTAGATAGCAGAGCTGCGTGCGGGCATCCAAGCTGTAGCATAGAGCTGGATCTAGCAGGTTTGCTGTCACGAAAGATTCAGCTCAGGCGTCAGACACCCAGGCGCTCACTGACCGCTGCTGCTATGCTGCTCATTGGCGTCCTGTTCATAGGTTTTAACTGCCTGGCAGTGCCTACGACTAGTTACGTCCTGGCGGTGTGCTGCCGAGTCGAGTTCAAGCTGTGTTCGTACTGGCTCCTGATGCAGGAGAGGTATAAGCGGTGATTGCTGGTGATTTACACGCAATACAAGCCTAAGACTTACAGGAACACGGGTCGTAGGCGATGGTACAGCAAGCATGGAGACCTGGTGACGCCGTGCAGTACAGTGTACAAGTGTACTAGCACCCGTGAACTTCATGGTGAACTGCGTGGCAGCTGCATCACCGGCACATCAAGCTGTGTACTCAATTAAAAACGGGTGCTGTGAAGTTGCTCATGCGGTGCTGCACATGTTCTTTTACACATGGTGCGGTCATGACTAGTACTCACATGAACCGTTCAGTCATGTGGCACATATTGATGTGCACAGGATACTTGTTACAGGATGCGTGTTACAGGATACAGGATACCTATGCTGTCAAGCCACACAGCCAGCTTAGATGGCATCCTGACTACTCGCTGCATGCACAAGCCACTGCTGCGCATATAACACACCTTTGCATGCATGCAGTGTTGTGTCGTCACACAATCGTCGTGACAATGATCACTGCCATCGTATAGGACGCTGTTGTACAGTGCACAATGCACAGACGCCCTATAGTTAACCGCAATCAGACTCGCAGCAACACAGGGATTGCCATAGTATGCACCCCACCAATATAGGCTATTGGCGCTGCATTTGTCAAGAAGCAGCAACACTATAACGCAGCAGCAAAGGCAAGCAAGCAAGCAGTGTCACCCTACCCATGCACGCGAGGCTGCGCATGTAAGCAAAGCTGGCTCCACCCACTCATCATCATCATCATCTCATCATCATCATCATCATCATCATCATCATCATCATCATCATCATCATCATCATCATCATCATCATCATCATCATCATCATCATCATCATCATCATCATCATCATCATCATCATCATCATCATCATCATCATCATCATCGTCATCATCATCATCATCATCATCATCATCATCATCGTCATCATCATCATCATCATCATCATCATCATCATCATCATCATCATCATCATCATCATCATCATTCATCATCATCATCATCATCATCATCATCATCATCATCATCATCATCATCATCATCATCATCATCATCATCATCATCATCATCATCATCATCATCATCATCATCATCATCATCATCATCATCATCATCATCATCATCATCATCATCATCATCATCATCATCATCATCATCATCATCATCATCATCATCATCATCATCATCATCATCATCATCATCATCATCTCATCATCATCATCATCATCATCTCATCATCATCATCATCATCATCATCATCATCATCATCATCATCATCATCATCATCATCATCATCATCATCATCATCATCATTCATCATCATCATCATCATCATCATCATCATCATCATTCATCATCATCATCATCATATCATCATCATCATCATCATCATCATCATCATCATCATCGTCATCATCATCATCATTCATCGTCATCATCATCATCATCATCATCATCATCATCATCATCATCATCATCATCATCATCATCATCATCATCATCATCATCATCATCATCATCATCATCATCATCATCATCATCATCATCATCATCATCATATTATTATTGTTATTATTATTACCCGTTCAAGCCATAACATCAACGCCATTGGGACCGCGCCCCACCGGGACGGAAGGAGGAGGGAGCACTGCTCCAAAATATTTGCAAGTATTGCGCACATTTCAAGCCTTCAGAAGAAAATCAGCAATGCACAGTGACACAATAGACATCTTCCAGAACTGCCCCAAATATCGTCAAACACAAAAGGGCGACACCTTGGTTGATGAATCAGACGTGGATAAAACGCTGCGCAACTTCTCAGAGCAACCAGGCAGGGATCTGATCTCAGCAAACATACTATCCCTCTCAGCAGAGGTAGCAGGGCAATCAAGCATCAAGCGTGACGATGACTCAACTTATGCACCACAACAAGGACATGCTGAAATGGAGTTAGCTCTGCGACCCCTATACTGACTTGTACGCTCATGCACACACAAACAACCCACACAAACATGCATCAGCAATTCAATACCACGTGCTGTTGCCACTGAACGCAAGTACGGCCTAGGCCTCCTGAAACCCATAGCGTCAACATGAGTGGGATGCACATGAGCAACATACCGACTCAGAGTGGAGTGCTCCACCCACTGTACTGCCTGGCGCGGGCTACACCTCGACTGGGCTCCTGTACTGGACCTAAACCTTGTTGAGCAAGCCCGACGCCAGGATCGCAACCACATGCCAGGACCTTGAGCCCTACTCGGGGTGAAACTGGTTTGCCCAACTGCACAGATGACGCCTGGTATGGCTTTGGCCAATCATAGTGACTGCCTCCTCCAAGCAACCGACACAGGCGTAGCACAACCGCCAACGTTGCATGCACAAATGCAGCACGCAGCAGCAGCGCAACATGCTGCTGCTGGTCAGGACATGCATCACAAGTTCAGAAGAGAGCGCTGTTACTAATAACAACCCCCAAGTGAATCAGTTGTTCAGCCTGGCAGTCTCGTTCAATGATTGTCTCAGGGCTCGCTTAAGTTGTGACGTTGCTTGGAGTTCTACGTGTGCTTGCATTGCCAAGATGCCAAGGTCCTTGATGTGCTCACGCGTGGGCTGACCATGCAGCTGGCTGCACTGGCGCTGACTGGCACAACTTGGACTTGGAACGGCCCAGGAGCCGTTAAAACCGTTCTTTAACCACTTGGGCAGCAGCCACCATGCCCCTTAACAACATACCCGGCAAGCAGGCAAGAAGAGGCAGCAGATGACAACGTGCAAGATGGATAAGTATTTGCTGTCTGCATGCAATGCAACAACTCTCAGCACCACCATCAACAGCAGACCATGCAAACAGTCTGCCTGCAGGTGTGGAGCACCTGGGCCTGACTGCTCACCACCAGGAGGGGCTGAGGGCAGTGTCGGGTGGCCGAGTCTGCTTGCAGGATGAAGCAGCAGGAGGTGGAAGACATGCACAGCGGCCCAGCACAGCCGGTGAGCAAGGGATGTGTTGGGTCAAAGCCAGCATGGCGGCAGCTGGCATGGCTTGCATGGCAGCTGCTAAGAGCGCACCAGGCACTATCTGCATCATGCACGGCTCCCTGCATGCATATGCATGGCAAGGCTGCAGGGGCTCCACCGGCGCGTGCAACCTGCAGCCTGATGCAGTCAGTGAAGCTGCAGCAGGCTGCTGTCCATTATTGATGCCAATGCAATATCAAGCCAGCTGGGCAGTCATGGATGGGAAGATTTTGACGCCACGGAGAGGCTGGCGGCTGGTGTGCGGGGAGCCCTCAAGGGTGGCTGCTGTGATCGCGGTGCACGCAGCAGCCAGGTGTTGGCAGCAGCAAAACCTGCTGCTCTGTGCTGAGCTGAGCTGCAGTTTGAGGCTGCTTTCGAGAGCTGTTGGTGGTGCCGTACATGTGCAACGCTCAACTGCTTGCAATTTGACAGCAGTCAAAATTGCGCACTTTGCTGGTTTGTGTGCATTAGCCACAGCCGTTGAATGCCGCAGGGTGCTTTATTGGTGACGGGCGTGTTGAACTCTGAGCGAGGTGCTTGTTACGTTGCAGAGGCTGCCACTGATTGCAGCAGCGTAGCTGGCACTTTGTGGTGAGCAACGCAAGTGCGCATGCTGCAAGGCTGTGTCCTTACCCTGGTGGTGGTTTTGCCAACGTTGGTTGCTGGCAGCCACGCTTCTGCAACACCGGCAGCGCGCAGCCGGCTGCTCACTACCATAAAACCAAAAGGGGCATATTATTGCACGGTGTCTGGTGGGTGCAGCTGGTGGCAGTTGTGTGGGCTACCGCGAGAAGTTAGCACTGTTTACTATGGCTGTCGCCGCTGCTGCTTATGGTGTGGCAGCAGCGTGTACAAGCGGGTGCAGCGCTCCCGCTGGTTATGGTGCACAGCGTGTGCATCTGGACGCGACCTACTAGGTCTGTGGCATCATCGCGCATGTGCGTATCTGCGCATGTGAGTGATGCAGTGTGCTTTGTGCGCTTTCTGCAACCCTGTACACGCTGCGCGCATGTGTAGCAGAGAGATCATCTGCTTTGCTGGGCATGCCTTAAGAATATGCTATTGCCGACACATGCCCATTGAATGACTTGCTCTAGAGACTTGGATTCAAGCAACGTAGCTAGCACAGCTATGCTCAGCAAGCGGCTTGCAGGCAAAGTGATGCACCAACAAGCGCGTCGGTCGCACTTGTTAGCAACTGTCGCTGAGACGTATGCTGCAGGCCCTGACATACAACATCTTCAGATGTCGTGGTGCCCTTCCATGCCAGCAGGGTAATAGTGCAGGTGCATGGGCCTGAGTACTGCCACTTGCACTTTGCGCCTGCCAATGTTTTCACTCAAATGACTATCATGAAAGTATTTGGGCAGTGGCGCACAGGTCTTTTACAGCTGGCCACAAACGTGCGCTGCAGGGACAGTACACCAGGCCCTGAGGCTCGCAGCATATATTCTACCAACAACAGCGGTGCAAGATACAGTCACGTGTCAACAAGGGGCAACACCATGAAGAACATTAAATCAGAGCCCACAAACCACTAGAGGCCCTCAGACAGTGTCACACAAACCAAATGTCAACTTCAAGCCCGCGTGCATGCGCACAAGATGTGAAGAAGAAGAAGCACTCTACAAGATAAGCAGCGTGCAGGACAGCAAAGCCCATTGCAGCCCAATACGCACAGGTTACGCTGCCTAAGCCAAGCAACCCGTCTAGATGGCGACTGTTATGTGCTAAAGCACATTCACAAGCCACTGCTGCGTACATGGTAGGGGGCGCTGCTGTACAGTGCATCAGAACCCAAAGCACAACAAGACTGCCACAAAGCAGTCGCAGCAACTGCACCCACGTTGCACCTCAAGAATGCATAGCACAAGCCATGCACGCATAAGCCATGCACGCACAAGCACAGCACGTCGACTGCAGCGCACTCAGGGCTGCGGCCTGGTCTGCACCACGTACAGCAGGTCACCCACAAAGCACCCCTCCACGTCTTGCGCCCCGCCAAACTGCCGCTCAAGCAGGCCGGCAACAGCGCCGATGCGCCGGCCTAGCGCCTGCCGCACGTCGGAGCTCTTGCTCAGCCCGTGCCTGCTGTAGTCCATCGTCCTGCCGACGCAGTCGTACAGCTCCCCGGCGCGCGCCACGCCGCCGCCGCCGTCCCGGCTGCTGGCCGCGCTGCCGCTGCCGCTGCTGAGGCTGCTGCCGCTCCACGAAATCCCCGTGGCACTGCCCCCGCTGCTGCCGGCTGCTCCAGCCTTGCTGTAGAGGCCGCCGGAGCGCCAGCCGGCGGGTCCGACGCCGGCCAACATCGACGCAAGGCTGGCCGAGCCGATCGGCGGCAGCTCCTTCAGCTCCTCCTGCTCGTCCTCCTGCTTTGCGCCGCCGTTGCCCGCCGAAGCTGCACGCATGGCGCTCGCGGGGAGCAGCGCCTCGCTGAAGTTGGCAAACGCGAGGGCCTTGACCTCGCCCGTCGACTTGTTGATTTCGAGGCGCCAGGCGCTGCCGCGCTTGCCGCTGGCCAGCGTCTCCCCGAGGCCGGCCGCGATCTCGACCTCGGCTGCGAGGGGGCTGCCGCTGAGCGGGCTGGCGGTGTGCAGCACGAAGGAGTAGGTGGGGAACAGCAGCTCCTGCACCAGCACGGCCATGCAGGCGTCGCTCTGCCGCACACCTGCGCACGGCAGTGGAGGGTTGGGGTGTGTGGTGGACCGAACAAGCAAGGCGGCAGCAGTGACTATGATTATGCGTTCGATGCATAGTCGTCAAGGGTGCATTCCCAACAGATGCACAGCAGCAAGCCCTAGGGTGTAAACATCACCAGGGGTGAAGGGGCACAAGAGTTGCAGCGACATGGCAGGTTGCAGTAGCCAGGAGAGCTGGCACATCCTGCCACGTTGCCACACCGCAGCCTCCCTTCTGCTGCACAACTGCTGGGACGAGCGGCGCACATGTCTGCAAGCAACGTGCGCAGCACAATTGGCGTATCTATTGCCAACACACCTGCAGCATACACCTCAACACCTGTGTCTGTACTTGCTGCGGGCCTTTCCACAACAGCCGGCCCTGCAGCTGTGCGGTGGCGTGCGCAACCAACTTTGACCCCACCCGTCAGGCCTCGCAACCACATCAACGGGTCCAAATCCAGGAGCTGAAGGCTGCGTCTCTACAAAACTGAACATTGGCTTTGACCGGACGGTCGAACTCTGGCCGCTAAGTAGAGTTGTTATGGCCAGATCTCCCGCCTAAATGTACCCGCCACCCAGAGCAAAACGATCGAGCGCCACCTGGTCGACATTGGCCACGGGCTCCCAGCAGGATGGTCGCAGCGGCCGACTGATAGTTGCGAGCCCTGCCACGCCTCAACTCTCACACAATTACCTCTGCCCCGCACCTGCTGCCGCCCACCCCTCGCCCCGCATCCCGCCGCCCTCACACCCGTACGGGTGCACCCGACCCTCCGTCCCTCACCTGCTGCCCGTCTGCTGAGGATGGCGCGGCGGGTGAACAGGCTCGCCCACACCGCCGCCACGGCAGCGCTGATGTCCGCCGGGCGATCCGACGGCACGTTTGGCACGCTCTCGTACAGCCCTGCGCCGCTCATGCCCGCCAGGTCCTCCACGTTGGCGGACGAGCGGCAGATGAGCAGGGAGCCCGGCTGGAAGGTGCCCGCCAGCGACTTGAGGAGGTTGTCCGGCAGGGACAGGCTGCCGACGAGCGCCTGCGGGGAGGAGTTGCAGTGGCGGTGATGCAGCAGATGATGAACGTAGGGGTGTGGGTCTGGCAGCGCTGTTTTGGTGTGCGTGGCTGGTTGCAGCGATGCAGTGGGCCTTGGAGTGCGCCTTGCTAGCGAGAAAACCTCTCAGACACCTCGACGCTGGCTGGCGCAGCGCGTCTTGCTGCCCGTTGCGCTGTTGCAGATGAACTGCATCTTGCCGATTCCAATAGCGCCCACAGCATCAGCACTGCATGCACCAACAATGAACAGGTGGCAGTGACAGCATGCAGCCTCCACGCCTGCATAATTCACGTTGCACACGCGCTGGGCGTACCTGCAGCTCATCCGAGATGCCGTTCAGCTCGGACAGCCCGGCGCCCTCCGACGCCGCCAGCAGCTGCTTGTAGCGGTCCTGCTGCTCGTATGGCAGGCCAGCCAGGGCGAGCTCCATCACGCCAAACGGCACGCAGCAGCCGCGAGGCGTCTGGAAGGCCTCCGGGCCCTTGGCCTCCAGCGAGATCTGCGTCACGCAACAGCACAGCAACACACACACCAGCAGGCATTGGCGTTGGCGGGGCTGATTAACGGTGACTGTTCACAGGGGGAGCCTCGCACACAGCCAGGGCCAGCTGCAGCGATGCCAACACGGCCCGTAGCCGCCACGAGGGGTCTGGCAAGCTTCCAGGCCTTTGGCCTCCACAGCAATTTGATATGGTAGCATACGGTCACAAAACCACCAAAGCGTGCATGTTATGTTACTTTACAGTCAAGAAGGCATGCCCACCAGGTGGAGCCGGCTCCTTTCACGATGCAACACCACAGCAGATGGTTTGATTACATGGCATCACCAACAAGGCATGCAGCAAGCTAGCAAGCACCCAGGCACACTGTGCAGCGGACTTGTCCCTGTCTTGAAAAGACGCTGCTGCACTTCGTCTCCGCTCCAAAAGGAACGTGTAAAAGTGTGTAAGTGAACAACAAACTGTTGCATTTTTGGCAGCGCACCTGCTCCAGGCGGGCGCAGGACGAGGCCTTGGCGCCAGCCAGCGTTGGCATGCAGTCCAGCAGCGGCAGCATGCGCATGGAGCTGACCTTGCTCACATCACCAGCAGGCCCCGCAGCAGCCGCCTCCGCCGCTGCTGCCGGCTGCTGCGCACCACCTGCCGCTGCACGAGCCTTGTCCCCTGCGGCGGCGGCAGCCGCGGCCAGCTGCTCGCGCGTCGCCGGGGCGATGCTGACGCTGTCTGGCGTCACTGTCAGGGCGATGTGCTGGCCGAGCAAAGGGGAGACGTCCGATGCTGCTACTGCTGGGTCGTCCAGGATTGCAAAGGGCACACGCTCCTGGCGAGCACGCACACCTAGCGGCAGCAGTGGATAGTTGACAGCCCAAGAGGCAGCCGGCAATACAAGCAGGTGTCCAGGGTCAGGGGATGGGGGCAGATCACAGAGGGCCAGTGAGTCGTTGCTGGGCTAATGTCCACAGTAGGCAGAGTTGCACTAATAGTAGGCCTGCGCACAAGGCTTGTAACAGTTCAGGGGCCTGCACACACGGCTTGTAGCAGTTCAGAGGCAGCAGGTCCCAGCGCCAGTTGCGCGTGGTTGCTGGGCCGATATGAACAGTAGGCAGAGTTGTACTAGCAGAGGGCCTGCGCATCTGGCTTGCTGCGGAGCATCCCATCACACGGCCGCCTGAGCGCAGAGCTGATGATCAACCCCAGGCTCAGCGGCTCGAGCACAACAACTGGTTTGTAGTAAAGGGCAACAGGGTGGCTGCGGCAGAGTCAGCAATGCAGCTGTTAGGGCGGAGTCCCAGCAGCTGGACAACCCACACTACACCTCAAAGGCACTGCCGACGCTACGGCGAAGCAGTGACCACGCTTACCCAGGTGACTCAGGTGCGGCAGGTCCTGCGTCAGCACCACCCCCTGCAGCTGGTGCCCTGAGGCAGACACCTCCTCGTCGCCGCTCGCCGAGCGCAGCAGCACCACCACGGGCTCGTCAAAGGCGGCCAGGGCCGAGGGGTCCAGCTCCTGGAGCTCCACCAGCTTGCCGACCGCTGTGCCAGCCACCAGGGGGTCCCAGCTGCTGCTGCCGGCTGCAGTGCGGCTTGCGCGCAGCAGCAGCGTGGTGAGCTTGCTGACCTGTGTATAAACAATGCAATGCAGTTGCAGCGGCAGGGCAGCAGGACAGGTCACGCAGCGGCATACAAGCGCCAGGAGCAAGACAGCCTGTTGCAGTTTCAGCACAGCGAGGCACAGCAAGGGACATGCGCATCAGTCAAAGTGAGCTCTGAAAATGCAGGCGTCAGGCGCACAACATTCATGGGCTCAACAATCCACTGGCTGTGAGCCAGACAGGCGCCGCACCTGGAACACCACGTTGGCGCGGATCTCCGCCTCTGTGAAGGTCTGAATTGCGTATGGTGCCACGCCCAGGGCCTGGCCCAGCGACTCGGCCACCGGCGGCAGCAGCTTGAGCAGCAGCTCCAGGTAGGACTCCGTGAAGCGCTGCATGCGCTCCAGGGTGGCCTTCAGCCTGCGCCGAAGCAAAGCAAGAGGGCGGCAGCGTGGACGAAGAGCCGAAACGGTAGGCACAAGTGGTGTTCTGTGCCCTGCTGCAATTGCTGCAGTGGGCGTTGCAACCTGTTGATGAATCAATAACGGTGGTACTAAATACATGTAGTGGGTCAGCATCCCCAGCAGACACACAATGGCAGGTGCGCCTCCTGCATAGAGTTCACAAAACGCCTCAACGAAGCACGACATGCGGCCTTCAGCATGCGCGTGGTCTTGGAAAAGTAGCATGGCCACGGCAAAGACACAAGCTTTGAATGAGGCAGCCGAGCACACACACGGCATGTTGATCCAGCGCGGCATGCAGAGTGCCGTAACAAGTGGGCGCGGGCAGAAGGGCGGTGGGCCGCTGACAGACAGACACAACCGACAAGAGTGGTGACGCCCACCTCAGGGCGTTGTCCCTGTCCCTGAAGTTGCCCTCCTTCTGCCAGGCTGTCAGCTCCGCCTCAATGGCCATCGCCTCTGCGGGCGCGAGGCCGCCCAGCCCCAGGTGCCTCAGGCCAAGCACCAGCCCGCCCAGGACGGGCGCCCACGCAAGGTCGTGCGCGTTGAGCAGCGCTGCACCGCCACCCTGCAGCAGCGTGAGTGAGGACGACAGGGTAAGGGCAGGTGGCAGGGCGCACGGGCATCAGCACCAGCAGTTGCAGGCTACACCAGGCCAGCATAGAAAGGAACGTCTGGATAATGTTGCGATTCCGCAGTGTGCTACAAAATCATGGTTTCTCTGCGTCTACAATGCGCCGCATCAGCAGGGAGCACGCCCAGCCCACGGCACACACATAACAGACCGCATGCAGCAAGTGTCACGCAGCCCTGCTTTGGATAACCCCTAAACCTTGGATGTTTGTAACAATGCGCCAAAACCCTGCACTCGGCCCCTCGGCAGTCGCTGTACCCACGCATCAGTGAAGCCTACAGCAGCAGCAGCAGCAGCAGCGCAGAACAGCATCCTACCTGCTGCTCGAGTGCATTGTCCAGCCTGCTCAGCAGCACGAAGGCGTAGTCCTCCGCCTTGACCTCTGCCAGCCTCCAGCGCTGACGCATCGCCAGCGCAGCGTCGGGCGCGTCGTTGCGCAGGCCACTGCAGGCGACAGCAACAAGGAAACACAAGGCGGCCCCAAAACCTCAACACCCTGCTGCCTGTCGGGGCCTTGCCTACTACCTACCTGCTGCTGGTTTTTGGCCCTGCTCAGCTGGAGTCGCCCACAACAACCTCCATGCACTCATCACACCGCAGCGAGACACCGCGCACAGCCCCACCCCATTCTGAAGGACACGGCATGCATTGCACGGGCAGACCACAGTAGGGCACAGCACAGACAACACATTGCGTCATTCTGCAGTGACACCAATGGTCACCAGTCATCCAACTGGTTGCCAGTACAGACACCTTGTAGAATAGCTCAAATATAGCAGCAACGGTGCGGCATGTCATTGAAAATGTGGCATGACTGTGCATGTAACGTGTTATCCTGTTCTACCTGTTGAGTCCTCCCATGAGCAGTGCGCGGACCGTGGTGAGCGCATGGCATGTCGCCACCAGGTCTTCAGGGCTGGGGTTCTGCTTGTTGTCCAGTGCAGCTTTCTGGCCCATGAAGAAGTCGATCACCTGCAGCAACAGCAGCAGCAGCAGCACATTCAGTTTGAGGATTTGTCAGACAGACAAGTCGTATCTATAGCTGGGTGTGTTTCAAACCTGCTGGGGTTTCTTGGCCGGGCGCAGCCAACAAGGCGGCAGTCCAGCACAACGGCTCCAGCCAAACGCCGGGTCACTTTGGGCCCTGCACCTGCCGCTGCTCTAGTCAAGCGATATGTCATTTGTTGGGCTGCTCTCTCCTTGCCTGCCCGGGTCGCCCGAGACAACAGGATTGGGAAGCACTTGTGCATGAGCCCTGTGCATTGTGGCTGCTCCAGTTTATCACAGCTGCAAACACCACCGGCAGTCTGTGCTTGGTCCCACCAGCAAGCCCGGCAACCCCCGTTTATTGGCTGCCGCTTGATTAGCCCCTGGCATCGAACTGTTCGGTTTGGCATCGCTACTACAGAATGCAAACCCCGACACGTGCAGCTCGCACCTTTCTTGGAGTCACCAGCTTTCAACAAAAATTATCCATAAATATTCAAAGATGAGCCACAGCCGCACCTGCTGGTCCTCGCTGTTCATGGCGCCCTTGACGGCGTGCAGCAGGTCCGTCAGCCCGGCGGCATTGAAGAAGTCGCGCAGCTCAGCCACGAAAATCTTGAACTCTGACACAAAGCCGCCGCTGTACTGACCACCTGGTGGCAGCAATGGCAGCAACAGCGGACCAAGTCGCAGCAGAAGCAGCAGATGCTGGTCACGACGGGAGTGCACAGACACACAACTGAGCATTTGACGCTGCCGATCTGTTAAGCCAAGGCAGTGCAGCAGGAGGCAACCAGAGAGGAAGGTGCAACAGCCGCAGCCCCACCACCACGTTTCATCAAGCCACAGTTTCAGGACACGGACACACACAGATAAGCAGCTGAGCGCCGCCACAGCTTGCTGTTGCTTACTAGGCTTCAACCCAAAGAACAAAAAACACAGGAAATCAATCAAACGCCCACGCAAGCGCGAGCACGCACTTGTGATGCGCCCCAGCATCGCCTCTGCCGCCACAAGGTCCTCCGGGCCTGCATTGCGGTGCAGCTTGTTCTGCAGCGTGTGCTTGATCTCCTGCTTCAGATCCTGCAGCAGCAGCGCCGGCAGCAACAGCAGCCCGGGCGAGCGACATGACATCTGGTCAGGCTGTGTGTGTGACACAAAGGTGAAGTCACGGTGTTGGGTTGAGCCCCTGCTTTTTGTTCTGCATTAGCAGATGAGCAGCGGCAGCGGGCGCCACCTGACACCTGACAAACAGCATCATCCCAAAACTATCTCACCCTGCTGCTGCCACCAGTGCTGCTGCTGCCCATGTACAACTGCAACCGCTGCATTCCCTTTTTTGTCCTCCCTTCCAGCCTCCCAACTGCCAACAAAAGCTGCGGAATGTCTGCAGCGACCTGCACTTTGCAGGGAGTGACGGGAGACTTGCAGATATCCCTGCACTTCCTGCATTTCTCCCATTTTTTCCATGTACTGCCAAATAGTGTGACTGTGTGATTGCGTGACCGCAGTCGTGCGCGTGCGCGAGCGCATGTGCGTGTGCATGTGCGTGTGTGTGCCTCTACCAGGTGATACCCCATGCTCTGTCGTCCTCTGTCAAATCATTCTCCTGGTGGCCGCACCAGAGCCAGCAAACAGCAGCAGCAGCAGCAGCAGGGGCAGCAGACTCACCGAGGGGATGTCGTTGCGGTGGGCGATGTCCCTGATGCGTGTCAGCGGCACCTGCTGCGTGAACGCCTCGCCAAAGCTGGGCAGCCGCGTCGACAGCTTGCGCGCCAGCAGCGTGGCGGCACGGGTGGGGTCGCGGTCGTCCTCAATCGTCCACTCCAACGACCTGCATGTGGCAGCAGGTGCGACTGAGTCCGTGCCTGTGAGTGTGCAGGACTTTCTGGTGGATTGAAGGCTGCATTGCAGCAGCACGAGGGGCGTGCGGCAGTATGGCCCCTCCCCCATGTTACAAACTTGGTGAGTTGGGCACCGCCTCTTGCCATCGTTTCCCACACCTCGCCAAGCAACGCGCTAGCCGACCCCCAGACCCCAGTCGCGGGCCATCATCTGCCCCTGAGCCCGGAACCCCTGCCCGCGCAGCTGAGCCACATGCGCCACGCGCCAGCTCAGCGCGCACCTGAAGATGTGCTGCGCCAGGCGCGCGTGGTGGTTGGGCCTGTAGTGCCCGCCGCCCTCCACGCACGGGATCGCGCCCGTCGTCACCCACTGCAGGTACACAAAGCCGGCCGCCAGCGCCTCCACGCCCGGCCGCGCCCGCGCCGGCTCGTCCACGAGCACCGCCTTGGCGACCTCGAGCTTCCTGAGCCAGTTTGCCGCCTTCTCGTCGCCGCGCACGAGCGTCTGCAGCGGGTGCGGCGCCGGCGGCAGGCCGGAGGTGTCCCACTTGCCGTTGCGCTCGTTGCTGTGCTGGTTGGAGCGCATGAACTGCACGTCTCGGCCCTGCCAGGCAGACGCGTGCCCGGCCAACTCGCTGTCCGAGTCCGAGTAAGACGACATCGAACTGTAGCTGGCCTGCGGTGAACATGGCATTGCGCAGCACGCAGCGCGAGGCAGTCTGGGTTGCCTTCAGGAGCTGCTTGGTGGTGTACAGAAGCAGCGGCAGCCCCCCTCGGCAAGCGGCAGGGTCTGCAGCAGGCCTGCAATGCAAGAGGTGCACCCCTCCTACCGACAGGCAAGCTCACCGACAGGCAAGCTCAGGGTCTGCAGCAGGCCTGCAATGCAAGAGGTGCACCCCTCCTACACTGGTCCCCTGCCCGCCAGCTTCTGCCTGTTCCGGAGCTGCCACAATGCACAGGACTGCGCTCGCCACTGCCACTGCAGCGCCACAAGTTGCCTCATGTAACATGTGACGAGCTGCAGCGCTGCCCGCCCACCTGCCGCGAGCGCGCCCTCTCCCTGTCCTTCCTCTCAGCCAGCGCGTCCGCCTCTGCCGCCGCATGGTCCAGCGACTGCAGGCTGGCGAGCTCCCTGAAGGCCGGCTCAGAGGGCTTCAGCTCGTGCGCGTGCACGTCTGTGTTGCGCGTGCTGTTCCAGGCGCAGCGGATGTCCAGGCTGTAGCGCGGGCCAAGCGCCTGCAGGGCGGCAGTAGCAGCAGCAGAGGCAGCGAGCATGTGAGAACATGACGAGTAGTCGTGTGTTGTGGAGCTTTCCACCACACCCATCCTGCTGCTACTGCTCCAGCATGTTGGCGGGGCGTACAGGGACCCCTGATGCGGGGGCTGAGAAGCATGCTGTTGGCCGGCTTCATGAGCATTGTGAAGGGTTGCAGAGAAGACACATTACATAGCACAATGCAGCAGATGCAGCACACACATTGCTGAGTGGCGCCCCCGCCACCGTGGCTGAACTGTCTTGCATCGTGAGCATGCAAGCCAGCGGCTGCACGGTGCAGGCGTTGAGATCTGCAGCCGTGCAAGGACTGATGCTGGACGTGGTGTGCTGCGACACGGTGTGTAGGTCGTGAGTATGTCCTTTGCAATTTACGGCCGTAGTCCTGTGCATGGTGTGGCTTCAGAGGCAGCTGCTCACTGTACGAGAGCTCCCGGCTGCTCCTCACCTTGAACTTCCTGTTACTGCCATCCTCCCAGTTCTCGCCGTGTGAGGTGATGAACACACACTGCAGCAGCAGCAGCAGCAAGTAGCACATCAGCAAGGCCTCAGCATCTGCGGTTCACCAATACCAGCAAAGAGCTGTCATGTCCTGGGCTGAGGCAAATGAAGCAGGCCTGTGCAGCAACTGCGCCGCCGACGTCATCTGAGGACTACTGCACCTCCTTCCCGATGCATGTTGCTACGCTGCCAGCTAGAAGATCTGAAATCTGCTGCTTCGGCTAATCCCCCATGAACCACGAAATCATTGTACCGTCCTTCACCAACGTCTCAGCAGCAAAGCGACCCTGTCAGCTGCTGCGGTACCACGCACAGCGTCACACGTATCAGCGCATACAACATGACATGTCAGAAGCATCTTATAACAACCTCACCTTGAACTCGATGTCCTTGCCGACAGGCACCTCAACGCTGCCCGCCCACAGGTCCCCATCGTGCCACTTCAGCTCCGGCGCCTTGCTCACATCCCAAGAGCCTAGTGCAGCCTGGTTGCCCACAACCTTGAAGCGCTCCCCATACTCGATCTGGCAGCAGCGGCAGGCAGATGCAGGGCAGGGCGTCGACGCGCAAGGATACAGCTGGGTTGGGGAGGGGGTGGGTTGCTGTTACAGCCCCGTGGTGTCACAGCAGAACCCACCAGCAGGGGCCGCTGCGGCCATAGTTAGTGCTTTGTGGCAATTTATATCAGCCAACACGAAGTTGCCATTGCTGTGTTTTGGTGAACGATGCTGTGCAAGCATACCACCAATGAGCTGCGCACAAGGGCATGGCGAGGTTGGTTGCTGCACTGTCTGCATACACACATTGCTGCAGAACCAGGAACTCAAATGGTACAGCTGGATGCAGGTGCATCGTTCATGTGATCGCTGCATATAGTCAGCTCCTGCCGTCCAGCTGTCGGCCCTCTGTTGTACTGCTTCCACCACCACGGCATAGTGCTGTGCAGCATATGATTGACACCAGACGACATACAAATCCTATTAAGAACGTGAAACTCACCTTCTTGCGGATCCTGAACCGCACGGGAACCGTATCCGCTGTCTCTGCCTTGTCCTTGGCATGGCACTGCGGCAGGTAGCAGCAGTGGGGAGGCAGTTGAAGCAACTACCTACTCGACCAACAGCATGGAGCAGCCGGGCTGCAGTACATGAGGTATTTTTACTAGTTAATGGTCATGCAGCGTGATCAACACCTGATCACACCTGCAGGGGCGCCCTTGCAATGCGGTGCTGAACCAGCCCTCTACTGCATTGGCTGCTGCGCGCAGGGCGCCCTGCGCGCAGCAGGGATCGCTGCTGTAGCATCAGAGTATTTACTTTGTGTCTTTCGAGTCAAGACAGTGCAACAGTCAGTGCAAGAGCGGCACAGAAAACGGTGTGGAAAGCAGTCGGCTGTTCAAGCCCACGTTGTTCCGTCCGACAGCCTAATAACTGTTATGCAATGACTACCGCAGCACCACGCACGCCATCTCGTACGGATGCAGTTGAACTCCTCAGATATCTCAACCCTAATGCGTTTCGGCACACACGTCACCCCTCGGCTGCGGAGGGGTGGGTTCTGCGTGTCCGTGAGCGTCTAATACTGCTCAACTTATGTTCTGTGAATGGACAGCTGTCCAACGACCTGTTACAGTAGCAGGGCTGCAGGCAAGGCAGCACCATGCCCATTCCTTACGTGGGTAGCATGCAGCGACTCGAGCAAAGACCACCACGCACGGTTGCAAATTCAGCATGCATGGATGCGACAGAGCAGCAACCGCATCAGCGTTGCAGCTGATACGCATCGCGCCTACCTCTGGACAACAGTGCAGCTGACTCCTCATTTGACTCAGTGAGGAAAGCAGGCACCCCGCTTTCCCACGCAGCGCGTAATCACACTCGCATGTGAAATGGATGCAAGACGACGTGTGTTGCCTTATGCACCTCAGTGACATATGGTTCAAGGGGACCACAATGGCCAAACACAGCAACACGCGAGCCACTGCTGATTAGCCGTGCACCTCCTGAGGTGAGACTAGTGGTGTGCGTGTCAAAACTGTATGTACACTCCAGGCATGTACAAAAACAGTTCTAAATGCCGTGTTGCGGCGAGCCTTTCCTGCAAGCCTTTCCTGCATACTATGCATAGTATGTACAGATCACCCAGCACACACCTCAAGCTGCTCTCTCTGGGCCCTGTTGCGACTCTGCACATGCGGCAAGGGAGCCACATGTGCCCCAGCAACCACAGCAAGGAATGCATTCATGCCACGCACTGTGCTTTGCACGTGTGCTCTGCTGCACCTTACATGCGCATGCACAACACTCATGCATCTGTAAGCATGGCGCCTGGGGCCAGGTGGACACCACACACTCCACTGGCCAGGTGTGCGCAGCGCACCTGCCTCGACAGCCTGCTGAGGCAAGCAGCGTAACTAGCACTGCTGACATGCCAACGCAGCAGATGCTGCCGTGCAGTCACATGCGCAGATGCCCACGGCGGGCACGCAATGCTGCCCACCTGCAAGCATTCCTCAATGTGACACCATTCATAAACGCATAACGCGTAACAGGCACACGCTGGCGTGACGGCCACCAGGCAGCAGCATGCAGCTGCGCTTCTCCAGAGCCTTCCCAGTCCAGCCACTGCCCATCCGCTGCTGCGCCAGCTTGGCAGCTGCGGCCGCACAGCCCTAGGCTGCATTACCGCACCGGTACGATGTCGTCAATCTGCAGCAGCAAGCAGCAGACACGCATCGCAGTTGGTCAGCCAGCAGCAGGCGTGCCATGCGCGCACAGTCACCAGACAACCAGGCTACGTGGATGCATGCCCTGCCGGCTCCCTGGCCCACGTATGTGGCCAGTGTGCACACCGAACTGGTGCCCTCGGCACCACCAGCACCGCAGCTACCTTGCTGCGCACAAGCCTGCAGCCCCCTGTGCTGCCGGTGCGTGCTGCAGCGATCACAGCACACAGCACGCGCTGCGCGGCTGCCAGCCCAGGCACACACCTTGAGGATCATGCGCACACACTCCGTGGCCAGCGTCAGCGCGCTGGAGGTGACCAGCAGCGGCTGCACCACCTTCTCCTCCCGCATGTCTGTCACAGAGCCCTGCAGCAGCAGCAGCAGCAGCGGCGGCGGCGGTGTGGTGAGCGAGCGGACAGCACTCATTTGCATACGTCACCGCCTTGCAGGTGCGTCGCATGGCATGGCATCACTTGCCGTGCCGCCGTGCTTCAGCATGCGCACGCTGCACCAACACATGCTGTTACAAGCACATTGCGCAACCAGATGAGTGGCGACGGGGCGCGCACCTTCTTCACGTTGATGCCGTAGTATGCGCCAGCGCCGTCTGCGTGCAGGTTGCGCAGCTCCGTCACGATCTGGATGGGGTTCAGCCCTGCATTCTCAGCCAGGGTGTAGGGCACCACCTCCAGCGCCTCTGCAAAGGCGCGCACACAGTACGCCTCCATGCCCTGTTACAAAGCGGGGCAGCAGCAGCAGGCATGTCTGTGAGGATGCCACCATGTGATGCAACATGCTGCCGGCTCCAGATGCATGCACGCTGTATGCTGGTTGTATTGGGAGCCGCAGCAGCAGCAGCATAAGCAGCGGCATGCATGCGTCTGCGGTGGTTGCCGAGTACTTGACGCCGCCTGCCGCGCACTGCCAGCGCTGCACACTGGCCAATACTTCCGATACGATTCAAAGAGCAAAGGGCTTGGCAGCATCACACACAGATCAGCCTGTGTGATGCACGGGGCACCAGGCACAACACGCAGCGCTTGCCAAACTACACGCGCACCCGCAGCGTCTTGCTCCACTTGCTGAGCTGGTAACCCACTTCCACCTCGGGGCTGGCGCCGCCGGTGATGAGGAAGCGCTTCTGCACCAGGCACCGTATCACGCACAGCGCGTCATGCAGGGAGCGCTCCGCCTCCTCCAGCACCAGCTTGTTGCTGCCTCGCAGCAGCACCGTGGCGGTGCGGCCCTGGCTGGCGATGCCCGTCACCTTGACCACCTTGCCCTTGCCGCACTGCACGCACGGACACACGCAGGCACACACGTAGGCGCCGCAGCCTCTTCAGCACTATACCATCACCACAGCGACAGCAGGGCAGTGTACCTGGCAAGTGGAGAAACATCAGCAGAAATGGAGAGCCAACATGAGCACATGCCTCCGGCAACAGTGGTAACGCCAACACACAGCACTGCACACAAGCCCGTCGCACGTTGCAATCCTGCGCCAGGCCTGCTTGATGCAAGCCCTCTGAGCGCATGCAGCCGACAATCACGCGACTGCCACAGCACCTTGACAGTACAAAGCCCCCCTGCAGCAGCAGATGCCAACTCACGTCCACTTCCTCCACCAGGTCTGCTGATGCGAGCTTCTCCGGCCGCATGCTGTCGATGTGCGCGATGGGCAGGCAGCCCAGCGTCTTGCTGATGAACTCAATGTCGTCGCGCTCCACGTCACGCACCACCATGATCTTCGCCTTGGCCTGCAAGGTTGTTTGTTGTATGTTGTAACATGGTACATGTGGGGTTTCGTAACAACAATACCGAGTGCAGCATACATAATCAGTGCTCCAACTTGCCGTTGGCTGCACCTGCACTGCACAGGATCACTGCCTTGACCTGCAGCTAATCGCGCATGCAGTGCACATGATCAGCTCTCACCAGGTAGTGCAAGCTCAGGTCAGTGACGGCGTCCCGCAGGATGGATTTCTGGATGAGCAGCACATTGCAGCCTGAGGCCTTGATCTTCTTGACCATGCCCAGGATGTAGTTGCGCTCCTCCTTGTACACGCGGTCCATCTGCAGCAGTCAAATGCGCACAACAGCACGCCTGTATCAGTCTAAGATGCAGGGTCTCTTGTCACAGCCAGGAGCTGTTTGAAGCCCCTTGTCTGTCACAAGGGGGCCACATGCAGGAGGATCCAGGCAGGTGTATGCTGGGAGCACATCTGTGCTTGGCTAGTCAAAGAGCATGCGTTGGTTGTAGAGCATGTATCGTGATCAGTGCAAGCATCTTCTCATGTGCTGTGATGAGGGCACGCAACATCCCTCACACGTGCACCCCAGCTCAACAAACTCTCCCTCAAGTGACACGGCAAACAGCAGCTTACTCAAACATTCCATGCAGCCAAGCAGCACCGCAAGCTGCCGCCCAGCTGAAGAGTGCAGGCGCGCCAAGCCCCAGCCCTGACCTGTGCATAGTCGCTGATGACGACTGTGTTTTCGATGTCGCTCTTTGGTGGTGACACGTGGAACTGGATCAGGCCGATCTTGGCCTTCTCCACCCGAGTAGGGCCGCCAGCTGTCTTGGCCGCCTGCATTGTAGGCAGTTGCCAGCCACACATAATTCAGTGCCCGGGCACTTGACTGTTGCAATATTACAGGCTGACGCAGGTGGACACGTCAGTTCTATGTCAGAATCCTGCGCAATCGCCTTGTATTAGAACACTGATGTGCTGCTGCAGCGGCTGCACGGCAACGAGGTGTTGCAAGCACAGCGTACATTCACCTGCCAGCCTTTTTATCAGAAAGAAACATGCTAGCAAAGACGCTAACAATGAAATCCTGGTCAAACGCGCACCAACACATGCTCGATTGCTGTGCCTGGTCAACTTGTCATTCACCTTCTGGTCAAACACGCAGCCCGCTACCAGCTCGCTGTCATCAATGGTGCCGCCAACCTTGCACACCACGCGGATGTCGCGCAGGTCCAGCCTGCGCATCGCATGTTTCGGGCCAAATTCAGAGTAGGGTTGAGGTTTTGACAAATAAGCATGCAGTGCTGTCAGTTACTTGCTGTCATTGCTGCCACACCAATGGATGCTGCTTGCAGTGGGACGCACGTACTGCAACTGCTGGGAGACAGATGTGCTGGAAGAGATGATGCAGCGATAGCAGCCGCCACGGACTGTGCCCCTTGCAGAGGCAGACGAAACTGCTGCAAATGCTGCATGCTGAATCAACTGCTGCAATGCGCTCAAGAACGGCTAGCAACTGCTGCAGCCAGAAGCGGTACGCAAAAGCTCCACGCGCAGTTGGCCTCCTCACAGGTTTGCGTGCTGTGGGTCCATCACTCGCAGCACTGAATCCACCGCCATGGGAGACATGAGAGACGAGTGCTGTGACACCACCTTGCTGCTCAGGGAGCTGCGGCAGCAGTGACGTGCAGCAGCAGCAGCAGCAGCAGCAGCAGCAGCAGCAGCAGGAAGTGCTACATGTGACGTGCGGGGAGACAAGTGCGGGCTAGCTGCCATCGGCTGCGTGCAGAATGAGCGCAGCTGTGTGCTGGATTACCGAACGCAACTGGCGCGGCTGCATGGTGGATGGGGTAAGCAGGCATATTATCAAGGCAGGCCTGCTGTGAAGCTGTGGTTGTCTTGCTAGCCCTGACAGCACAGCTGTGTCTGCTGCACACTGCACAGGAAGAAGCCCGTGCTTCAATGTTGTTGATGCCTTGCGCCCACTCTGGCTTCTCTGAAGCAACGGCTGCGGCTGAACCTGCTGCTGTTGCTGCTGTTGCTGCAAGACCTGCACGCCGCCTCACGTGTTTTGCTGCGCGGATGAGCGACTCCTTGTCTTCCAGGTTCACTGGGATCGCTATCGACTCCAGGACCTGCAGCAACAGCAGCAGCAGCAGCAGAAGCAGCAGTCGACCACAGTGCAGCGTTGCAGGTCCATCAGCCCCAGCAGCACGTCAGAATGCCGCACATGCACAGATGCCACTAGCACACCACGCACCTCACTGCATGCCTCCAGCTGCCAGCTGTCACAAGGCATGGCCACGTGAGCAGCTACATGCAGGCTAGCGCTTCCCTGGCGCTTTCTTGCTTGGAGCACAGCACTGCTGATGGCATCACGCATGCCTTGTGGCTGCCTCGCGTACACTACTGCTGGCTGAACCATGAGCCTGCGACGCCTTGCACATGCTACTGCTAGCTCAACAGCGCACCCCCAAGGACTGGCATGCACTTACTGCCGACTGAACGGCGCCTGGTTTGCTGCGCTGCACAGGGCATTGCTGGCCAAGTCACGCACCTCGCATGCCTTGTTTGCTGCCGTGTTGAAGCTGTCGCTGATGACTGTTGGGTGGATGCCGCGCTCCAGCAGCTCCTGTGCCTTCTTCAACAGCGCACCGCAGATGACCACCACAGAGGTGGTGCCATCACCGGCAACCACATCCTGCAGTGCAGAAGTGGGCAGAAGTGCAGCCGCGCCGAAGGCGGTTCGTCGCATTAACAACTGCGATGATGTGCGGTGTAGGGAGTGACATAAGAACCACCATTCAGCTGTAGCTACTACTGACCTTCCCTTGTCGCTGCGTGCACTACATACGTCATTCTTGCCAGGCACGTCTCGATTCTGCCTGCTGGTCTGGACTGTTGACATCTAGGCATCCAATCTACTTTGGTGGTGGCCAATCATCATTACTTCACATGTGCTTTATTGCATTTTGCGTGCCTTGCTGCCTGTAACAAACCTTCACACAGGAACAATAGCAGTAAGCTGTCCGGCACAGGCAGCATCAATGCTACCAATCTGTACTTCTGCACATTGATGTGCATGTTGCAGAGTGTGAAGTCAAAGCGTGCCCAAGAAAAGTGCACTGCAATAGAATGCACAACGTTCTCCAGAGGTGCGGGCCACTTGCCATTGCCCGTTTTTGTGTGGCAGCATCTCACTTGCACAAGAGGAGGCCAGCCCAACAAACAACAGACAGTTACTCAGGCACAGAGCTGGCAGGATACTGACGAATTCACGGCAACAGTCTCATATGGACTGTATACAAGACTACAGCACTGCTGGACTGCTGTGCACACCTGTGACTTTGCCAGCTCTACAAGCATCTTGGCTGCTGGGTGAGTGACCGTCATTTTGTTGAGGATGGTGGCCCCATCGTTGGTGATGATCACCTCGCCGTTAGCTGCTGCTACCTACGACATCAGCAGTGGAAACATTTGGAAGCAGTGTTTGGAAGGCCACTGGGCGGGAGGTACTGTCCGTGATCACACAAGATAGCTACGACCAGTTCGTTTGTATCATTGATTGAACGGTGACAATCCTTACCATTTTATCCATGCCCCTGGGTCCCAGGCTTGTCCGCACTGCGTCTGCAACCGCCTTTGCTGCTTCAATGTTGCTTCCCGCACATCCTTCTTCTTTGTGGTGTCCCTGGAGTGGTGAAACAAAAGCTCTTAATCAGATCATGACTATTTGAAGATCATAAGCTGCATGCAAGCTCCTGCTGTGTAGGGGCGGGCGCCCACTGCCACTTGCTGAGCCAAAGAGCACCTGAACGTCTCGTTTTTCGCCTTTCTGGTAGCAGCCATTTTAAGTCAAGCAACAGCCGATATGTGCGTGACCAACTACGCGGGCGCCAAAAGTAGCGTGGATCACTTTTCAAACAACGCAACAGCACGCACTGGTATTGTCCTTAGCACTTTGCAGAAATATTTTGCTTTCAGCTTCCAATACGTCTGCGCTGAATGCTGTGAGTGTTGTGAAGTGACTTCCAGGTGCCAAAACCACAGCACCACTGCTGAGCACCACCCTCGCCTTGAACACTGTTGCTGTGTAGATAGAAGCTCTTGGGAGAGTTGGCGCCTCTGTTGTCAAGAAGCGGCCGCCCAGGTGATGTGCTTACAACTGTCACCGTGAGCAGACTTAGTGTCAGCGGACGGCATGGTCGGCAACCCTAGGGTTACCACAGACCTGTTCTAGAGTTGTACCACAGGCCTGTTCTAGAGTTGTCGGCACGTGTGGTTACGTGTGAGCCTGTCGCAGGCTAGCAGTGCGGAACACCCTCTGCCATCTAGTACTCTCACTCTTACGCCACAAGCAGCAGTGTCACTCGGTTCAAGACACCTACCATGTTACTTTCGGTGTGCCCTGGCTGAGGCATCGATGTAACGCTTGCATTCAAATGACGGTAGAGCGCGCTGCGGTGCTGTCAGCCTCCAAGCCAGGACCCAAGTCAGGTATGCCGCCTCCAGAGGCCCAGATCTGGGCCCAGATCTGGGCCAGGCCAGATAAGCCTGCACCCCGCTTTATGTCAGTATTAAAGGTCTATGCCGCATACTGTTCAACAGTACTGTTCTACTAGTCTTGCTTAGGAAGCAAGACCGGCACTACTGCCGAGGCAGGCATTGCTGAGGCGGTGCTGAGGCTACCCACGTATCACATCAAAGTACATAAATCTACATCGTAAGTTTTTGACGGTTGCCAAAATGAGCAATCCGTCAACAGTACAGTTGACAATTGACATTACCGGGCACATCACGGTTACACAACTGAGAGGCATTGTGTTAACATATTACCAAATACCCAAACACCAAAGTAGGGCCACAGGCCCACCCACCAAGGAGCCAAACAAGGCTCATGGGGTCCCACAACAGCCAAGGAGTACCAGTCCAACCGAGGCCTCAACAAGTTCTGAGGATTCTGTCTCTGAGGCACTAGTGTCACTTGGGAGCACAGCAAGCGCCATAGCCGGATCATTTCTAACAAGGAGACAATAGTAGATGAAAGCAGCAACACTACTCTGCCTCTGCTGCATAAAGTCAGCCAAACACCGTCCAAGAGGGCTCACAGCTGGGCTCTGCCACCCTCCAAAATCAACAAACAGCCGCCAGAAGCGATCGCGAACAACCTGATATGCGTCACAACACACTCAAACACAAAGTTAAACTCATCCTCAACTTGGCCAGCACCGCACCGAGAGCACAGTCGCTGTGGCCTGGGCAGCATTACACCTGAAACCTGTGATCCAGCACTGATGTTGTAGATTTTGTTCACGCCACTGAACCCGTTACTCTTGATACAGAGTGGTTAAAGGTATATATAGAGGGGGAGCAGAGTAGCCAGCCGCGTATATGGCATATCTATGCAACTGTCATGAAGGGCTGAAGCTGGCCTGGCGCTGCAATATGGCAGAGCAGGTGACACATGATGCCTGCATGACTTCTTGCTCCCTAATGCCAGCTTGCTGGCAGCTTGTGTTGCTCTGCTCTGTATTTGATTTGTGCTGCAGATACATATCAAGTTTCGGTCTGCAGACATTTTTGGAACGGATCTAACATGCATGGGTTCAGCGCAGGTGACATCCTGGACTGGAGTACAAGACCAGCGGCAAGCGTTGCGTGAGTGGCACCAGCCCACCTCACACTGTGCTTGTCCGCTGAACTTCTGCTTGCTTCAGGTTTTTTTTGGGGATGTTCAAGGGCGTGCGTGCGTAGC
>JACERP010000440.1:0-60794 GCA_014080715.1 Scenedesmus sp. NREL 46B-D3 | reverse complement strand
GTAGCACGCCAGCGCCAGCAACTGCTGCAACTGTATGTAGACGCCAGCGCCAGCAATTGCTGAACTGAATGTAGCATGCCAGCGCCAGCAAACTGCTGCACTGTATGTATAGCCAGCAACCAGCAACTGCTGCACTGTATGTAGACGCCAGCGCCAGCAATTGCTGAACTGTATGTAGCACGCCAGCGCCAGCAACTGCTTGAACTGTATGTAGCGCCCAGCAGCCAGCAACTGCTGAATTGTATAGTAGCACGCCAGCGCCAGCAACTGCTGCACTGTATGTAGCAAGCCAGCGCCAGCAACTGCTGCACTGTATGTCAGCACTGCCAGCACCAGCCAACTGCTGCACTGGTATGTAGCACACCAGCACCCAGCAACTGCTGAATTGGTGAGTAGCACGCCAACGCCAGCAACTGCTGCATTGTATGCAGCACGCCAGCGCCCCGCAACTGCTGCACTGTATGGTAGCACGCCAGCACCAGCAACTGCTGCACTGTATGTAGCGCGCCAGCACCAGCAACCGCTGGCACTGTATGTATCCAGCCAGCACCAGCAACTGCTGCACTGTATGTGTCCAGCCAGAACCAGCAACTGCTGCACTGTATGTAGACGCCAGCGCCAGCAATTGCTGAACTATATGTAGCACGCCAGCGCCAGCAACTGCTGCACTGTATGTAGCGCGCCAGCGCCAGCCCACTGCTGCACTGCCTGCATTGCGCCGGCTGAAGACACTGCTGAGTGCACTATTGCTGACGGCACTGCTGCTCAGGCATTGCTGTGGGCACTGCTGCTGAGGCCACAGCTGGTGGGCACTATTGTGGTCACTGCTGCTGTGGGCACTGCTGATGAGGGCACTGCTGCTGAGGGAACCTGCCTGCGCCGGCAACTGCAACACTGTATGTAGCACGCCAGCACCAGCAACTGCTGAACTGTGTGTAGCACGCCAGCGCCAGCAACTGCTGCACTGTATGCATCCCGACAGCGCCAGCAACTGCTGCACTGTGTGTAGCCCGCTAGCGCCAGCAATTGCTAAACTGTATGTAGCACGCCAGCGCCAGCAACCGCTGCACTGTATGTATCCAGCCAGCACCAGCAACTGCGGCACTGTATGTAGCACGCCAGCGCCAGCAGCTGCTAAACTGTCTGTAGCACGCCAGCGCCAGCAACTGCTGTACTGTATGTAGCACGCCAGCGCCAGCAACTGCTGAACTGTGTGTAGCACGCCAGCGCCAGCAACTGCTGCACTGTATGCATCCCGACAGCGCCAGCAACTGCTGCACTGTGTGTAGCCCGCTAGCGCCAGCAATTGCTAAACTGTATGTAGCACGCCAGCGCCAGCAACCGCTGCACTGTATGTATCCAGCCAGCACCAGCAACTGCGGCACTGTATGTAGCACGCCAGCGCCAGCAGCTGCTAAACTGTCTGTAGCACGCCAGCGCCAGCAACTGCTGTACTGCATGTAGCACGCCAGCGCCAGCAACTGCTGTACTGTATGTAGCACGCCAGCGCCAGCAACTGCTGCACTGTATGTAGCACGCCAGAGCCAGCAACTGCTGCACTGTATGTAGCGCGCCAGCACCAGCAATTGCTGCACTGCATGTAGCACGCCAGCGCCAGCAGCTGCTGCACTGTATGTAGCACGCCAGCGCCAGCAGCTGCTGAACTGTATGTAGCACGCCAGCGCCAGCAACTGCTGCACTGTATGTAGCACGCCAGCGGCAGCAACTGCATTGTGTGTGACCTGCCAGCTTTTAGCAACTGCTGCGTGCAGCTGCTGCCTTGTTGATGGATGTGAGAGCTCCTGCCTTGGCATCTCCAGACGTGATGATGTAGCACCACAGCTGCCCGTCAAGCTGCAGAGACCTGGTTGTGTCAATGCAGGGACCACTCACTGAATGAGGAATGTGAGAGAGGTGGGCGCCAACCCAATCTGGGGGTTGCCTGCAGCAGCAGCAATGCGTGGCAGCCAGCATGGGCATCCATGCCAATCACCAACAAAAGGTTTACAACCACCACCACCAGCATCAGCAGCAACAGCGCAGGTCCTGGAAGCAGGCCAACTTGGCATCAACAACCTTCATTCAGAAGCACATGCAGCACAAGCAAACTCACATGGCACTGCCTTCATGGTTGTTGGATGGGAGATGCAGATGACAGCTTGATGGTTGGAGGATTAGGAGTGTGTGTTTGAAGTTGAGAAAACAGTTATAGCCATGCATGTACAAAGTGTGCTTATCAACAGGTCTACATCCATGCCACCAACGCACCGACTGTGATGTTGCATTGGGTGCTGGTGTAGGTTATAGCCGCGGTGTGCTGCGGCGCAGCTGGTTGGGGCTGTTGCTGCTGCTGTGCAGCGGTGTCCTGCTGCTGTGCAGCAGATGCAGGCTGCTGGTGTAGGTCTGCAGCAGGGTCAGGCTGCTGCAACTGCTGCTGGGCAGCAGGTGCAGGCTGTTGCTGCTGAGTGGGCGAGCGTGTGGGAGCTGCAGGGCCGGTGTTTGCTGGTGTTTCTACTGGGGGCGCTGCTGCGTCACTGCTTGGGGAGGCAGGAGCAGGGTGCTTGGACTGCTGCAGGGTGCTGCTGATCTGCAGCTGCTGCATCGACATGGCTGCAGTCGATGGCTGTTGGTGTGCAGGAGCACTGCAGCTGGCCTGCTGGTGGGCGGCTGCGGTTAGTGTAGGGGCAGCTGGTCTCCTGGAAGCGCACATAGCATGACTTGACGATGCTGCCGGTGCTGAGCAGCAAGGTGTGCCGGAGGTATCGACGGGGAAGGAAGCGCAACACTGCTGGGGTGCCAGAGGCGGCAGACTTGCGGGGCCTTCTGGTGCTTTGGCTTTGTGACGAACGCCTTGCAGCCAAACGGCCCGAGGTGGGAGGTGGCTGGTGTGCTGCCGTGGCACAGCTGGTGTGGTGAGCCGGTCCTGCCAGCTACAGTCAGCGGGTTCGCGGGTGTGCTGCTGCCTGGTGTGCCTCACTCCAGCAGGTGAGGGGCAGGCCTGGGTGCTGCAGCATGGCAACGGACTTGGTCAGGATCGTCCAGTTCAGGCGCCCGGCTTTGCCGCTCTGCTCCGGCGTGTAAGGAATGCTGTACTGTGGCAGGATGCCCTTGGACTTGTAGTAGGACAGCAAAGACTTGGGCAGGTACGTGCAACCGTTGTCGCTGCGAACTGCCTTGATACGCTGACCGGTTTGGTTCTCCAGTACAGCAATGGCAGCTTGGAGCCACTGCTGCGCCTGCGACCTGCGTCTGAGCAGGCCGACCATAGCCCAGACAGTGTAGTCATCCAGCAAGGTGATGAAACAGGTGCAGCTGTCGTGTGATGATGCGGTCTGCATAGGGCCATCTAGGGCTGTATGCAGCAGCTGCAGAGGGCTGGTGATGCTGCCGTTGGTAGAAGCAAGGAACGGCAGCCGGGTGGCCTTGCTGACACAGCAGGCCTCACACGGCGGCAGCCGCTGCGTGAAGGCTGACACTGGCACATCCCGTCCCTTGACCATGGCCTTGGAGGCCAGCTGGTACTCGGCCTCGTTGCTGGGATGTCCGCAGCGGTTGTGCCGCAGCCGTGTTTGCTGAACGATCTGGTGTGTGTGCTTGCTGATGGTTGTCAGGGCCATGGCGGATGCTGCTTGCGGGTGGGCTGCTGGGGTCGCTGTCAGCTGTGAAGAAGGGCACGTTGCAGAGCGGGCTGCGACGGCCGACCAGCGTGAAGCCCTTGCCAGGCAGACTCAGGGCAAAGGTGCTGCCTGCAGGTGGTTCACATGTGGCTGCACCCAGGGAGTCGCTGGCTTCGCTGATGGAGCACAGGTTGGCGGCAGGCTGGGGCAGTAGTACACTCCCCACAAGGTCAGGTTGCAGTTCTTGCCGGCGCCACACAGGTCGCAAAGGATGACGGAGCCTTGGACAAGGCAATGATGACATGCCCTGCACTCCATCCTGCTGTGGTTGGGCTTGCGGCACCAGGTGCAGGTCCTGCTGTTGCTGCTGCTGTTGCGGCTTCTGTTGTTGTTGCCGCGGCTGTGGTGGCTGCCGCTGGTGCGGCCGTGGTTCTATAGTCGCACACTGACGCACCGCCCATTGTGTTCATCAGAGGTGATGTGCACAAGAGCAACATGCCGGCCTGACGGCAGACATGCCTGATCAACACGTACCAACCTGCATCAGAGCTTCAAGTGCCACGTCACGTAAAACAGCGCGAGCTTGAAGGCTGCAGACATCGACTGGTTGGTGCCGTGGAACTGCTTGGTGGAGTTGGGGGCTGCACGGGCTCGCCCAAAGGCTCAGCATCAGTCATCTTGCAGCCTGCAAAGTGAGAAAAGCGATCAGCATTTGTTACGGTCAGGATCATCCGGTATGATGACGCACTCACACATGGATGGATGCCAGCCTCAGCACAATGCTTGTGACTTCGTTAGTAGCACTGCTGTCACAGATGCCATCTTCACTGTCCTGCACCCACTGCACCATGCTGCCTGGCTGCTGCAGTTGCTGGTTGAGCTCTACCAGCTGCAGCTACAGGTCTGCCCAAGCGTTTGCTGATGAGTCTGGCAGGCGGACTGCTGGGCTCACAAGCGCTTGCGCAGCAAGTTGACAGGCCTTTGTGCAGAGTCACATGCTATGGCAGTGGGATGGACTGCTGTGCTAAAAGAAGGGGTTCCATCAGTTTGGCGGTTCGAGTTTGCTGAACGCCCACAACCTGTACAACGGGCATGTGCAGGCTGCCGGTCTGCAACACACAATCGTTACAGCTGCTCTGCATGCCTGGGTCACCTGCATCAATGGTGCCCAATCACCCGCTGGCGGTTCCCCGTGTAGCTGCTGCATGGCCGTGTGGTGCATCAAGCTGCAGAGCATGATGTACATGCAGGTAGACAGCCGCACACAGTCGAGGGTGCTTGGGCCTATCCTTGGCTGTCGACAGGGTCTGCCCTGGTGTGACAGCCACTGATGCTGCTGCCAATTTCCCAATGTTGTGGGGCCCTGCATCGTCTCAAGCGGGGGGCTGATTTCGGCCGACATCGCGCGCAGCGCTGCATGCTGCAGTCAGCAGCAGGTACACAAAACACATACAGAGGTGACTCAGGCCATTGGCATGCGAACAACTGGTGGTTGCAGGTCAAGATCTGCAGAGGTACATGAGCTGCAATGCTTCCCAGAAAATAAGGCTGTGTATGTGTGTGCGTGCAGACACCACTGTATCGCTGGCATGCATGCATGTTGAAACATGCCACTGCTGGACATTCCCGGCATGCTTTGACTGCATACCAACCTACCATCAGTCATGTTGGGTTGCCGGCTTAGTGCTGCTGCATTGTCGTCACCAGCATGAGGAGTCCCTAAAGAGCTGCAAGGCCGCAGCAGCATCTGCAGCACGCGCGGCTTGAGCTCAGCGGCTGTTGAACCTGCCTGCACCCAACACAGCAGCACCTGCTTTCTTGAGGAAGCCCGCAGCGCTGAAAGACACGTCTGCACTGCTTGCTTCTTCATCCACTGCGGGTTACTCCATCCAAACACCAGGCCTGTCACCAAATATAAATTGGCAGGCAATAAAGGTGCTTTCCAGTACCAGCTTGCATGCGCCCCTGCCCGCACAGGTCTGTGATATGCATATGCCGCAAGGCAGCAAACCAGCATCTCAACGGCCGCATGATACTCTACCTGAATGGCATACTGTGCGCTGGTCCATGTCTTCTACATCGTCTTTGTAACCCGCTGGTCAGTAGTATGTCATCCTGCTGTCATCAGGGCAACCGGTCTCTACAGTTTCACAGGTGAAGGCCATGGCCATGACTGCTGTTTGTCGACTGAACCAAGACGGACGGCTGATTGCAAGGTGTCACGTTGATAGGAACGGCTGAAATAAGGCATCTTTGACAAATTGTGGCGGAAGACGATGAGAAACCAAGCTTGCCGGGAGAAACGCTGATGGTGCAGTACGAGCTGCTGCACGAGCTAAAGCTGCAGCAAGTAACGGGCTAGGAGACGCGTAAGAAACGTAGATGATAACTTAGCATATTGGGAAACCGTGCATCGCAATGCTCATAACCTGTTGAAGGCTGAGGTGGTTAAGTGCCATCGAGCGTGCTGCGGAATGTATAGTATATTTATTAAGCATATGGCAGTAAAGGATCACGATAGCCGTTAGACGGACACGGCAAGCACTGGGCACAAGAGAGGCGGGCGCAAGAGAACAGGAGCCAGAACCTAAACACGGGCAGACCCATGCAATCAGCACGGAGACAAAGTGATGTGTCGATGCAATGTATACAATTATTTATGTAGCTTGATGAGTGAACTAGTTGAGTGCAGCGTGACTGCAGTACTGCTGAGCAGTACAAGTGCAGTAGGATGCTGCACAGAGGCAGAACCAGACTTAAGGCGGCCATGTTGAACCAGTGCCTGCAACTGTCGCAGCTCACCATAGGTAATTTTTCTTCTTCTTGCTTTCCTAGCTGGCGCTTGAGCACCTCACAAAACAGCGATTAAGTCCAGGAGGTCTGTCAAAAGAAGCAGCACTTTTCTGTGCAGCTCAGGCCTAGGCCTGCAGGGGGTGTGGGGTTCCATGAAGGGTTGGTGGTATGTAACGGGGGGGGGCGGGGGGGTCTTGTAATTGTAGGCAAACACGTGATTGCCAGCGACCCCGAAGGAAAGCGAAGCAGAGTCACCCTACCACCCTCATGCAAAGCTGCCACTGCATGGCGCGGGTTGACCTGCACAGCCTGCCAGCAGCACAGGTCACGGATCCAACTGGGCTTCACAACAGCAAACATCGTGTGAGGAGCATAGCTGGTAGCCAACGTTTCAGGGTCTGCAATGCGCTTGCTGTTAAATGGCTCAGTGGTGGACAAGGGAGCAGCAACTGGTGTATGCGTGTGGTGCTGCGCATTGCTGCGCCCCACACTTGGTGCATGAAGTGTTCATGCATTGGCTTTTGCAAGTGGTTCAAACAGTAGTGACAACAAGCCAGCCAACAGCAATTGCCTGTTGGTCACATCGTATATACTGTTTGAGCCAGTGAGTTTTTTGGAGTTGGCTGCTTTTTTCCCCTCACTGCATGGTGTTGTGCATTGCGGCTTACCACACTTGCTGCGTCAAGTGTTCATGCATTGGCTTCTCATTCATGCTGAGGCACTGCGGTTCAGATTCTAGTGATCAGGCGTTGCCTGTTGGTCATAATATATGTTCTGTTTGAGTCAGTGAGGTTTTTTTGTGGCTGTTTTTTTTCCTCACTGGGCAGATGTGAGTATTCGTGTGAAAGAAGCAGCACTTTTACCGAATTACCAATTACCAAAGTAGGGCCACTGGCCCACCCGCAAAGGAGCCAAACAAGGCTCATGGGGTCCACAAATGCAAAGAAGACCATCAACCCGAAAAAAGCCGCAACCTCAACAAGCTCAGAGAGCTCAGAACTCAGAAAGGAGCCAAACAAGGCTCATGGGGTCCAAAATGTCTCTCCACAATCAAAGGGGGAAAGGGAGGCAGAGCATGCACACACAAGCAGCCAAAATACAGTATGGCCTAGCGGTAAATCCATGCGAAAGGGCACAATATCTGGTAGCAGCATAGGTGGCACGGTGAACCACGCAACAAACCAGGATGGGGGTTGTGGCCCTCCTCTGTGGGGGCAGCATACTCCTCAAACAACAGCGCAACCGAGAAACAAATATGATGTCAGCATGGCAAAATGCAACATTATGCGCAAATTCAAAAGGTCCATAGGCAACCTTGTCTCAAGTGGCAGACTAGTGAAAGCTCAAAGAACTCAAAACGCTGACAAACGCAGCACTACAAGCACAAAGGCAAGATGATTGCTGTGACATGACAGCAGTGTATAGACCCCTTTATTGGGGCGGCTGACACTACGTGTTGGTCGGGTGTGTGCGGCAGAGCTGTAGCACACCAAGGAGGTGTGGGGTTTCAACTCCTCTGCTGTTTTTGGTCGGGTGCTGGGCACCTCCTGGATAGGGGTTGTTGGCGGTCTTGCTGGTGGCGGCAGTGCTGCCGGGCCTCCAGCAATCAGGTTGATTGCAGTGTATGGCCAGCCAGTAAGGTTTCGCCCCCCCTGGTAAAAAAAGCTGCCACTGAGTGGGATGTGCGGTACATTTTCATGGCCATGCTCTTTCAAATTGCTTCCCTACATTTTGACTCCCGACAAGAGCACATATCTATGTGGCTATACACTTGTACTGCTGGGTAGTCCTGTTGCAGTGCCTGGCAAAGTCAAGCAAGACGTTCATTCAAGGCAAGTTGTTGCAACGAGGGGTTCTATGACGTCAATTGAGCTGAATCACAACTAGTTCGCCGTACTCTGGAGAGTGCCTGCTTCAGTGCTACAGCTTGCCACACTCAAGATTACAGGCTGCACGACTTGTCAGAGTAATGCCAGCTACAACTGCAGTATACCTCCACCGCCATCATGGCGGTGACGACCATGACCTAAGTATCGGACAGCGGTGATAATCCACTGCTGTACACTTTGCCTTGCCATTGTCAAGCCACAAAAGTCCCCCATCGCAAGGACACAAAGTCTGTAATGCTTCTTTGACCAGCACAATACCTTGCAGCAGCTCCAGCAGCACACCTGCTCTAGCTAAATCATCGAACACCAGTAGGAACCCACGAGCGCAGGCAGCCACGATGCAAGTTTTGGTTCAAAGGAGGAATACGCATGTTGACGCTTCCTGCAACCCCCTTTTTGCTGCCTCCTTTCAGGCAGTCTGCCGCTGCCGCCGGCGCACAACAACTGCGCATGCTGCAACACAACTCAAGGATATGATTGACCCGTCATTATTGTGACGTGATGTTGTCAGCCATCATGTCTTGCACCAGTAACCGCTCTGCCCAACACAACAGCTGCTCAACCTTGTCCCAGCTGCTTGCTGCTGATCCCGTCGATCTTGCCTGTGCTGCTACTGCCGCCATGCCTACTGCTGCTGCACAGTGGCCACCCAGCACAACAACCCTGGCGGCGCCATCAGCGGCACCACAACAGCTGCCCTCTGCACCCTTATCCAGCTGCTGGTGGCTGCTGCTGCTGCTGCCCCACCTGCTGCTGCTGCTGCTGCCCACCTGCTGCTGCTGCTGCTGCTGCTGCCCCCCCTCCTGCTGTTGCTGCTGCTGCACTGGCGCCGGCGGCCGCGGCGGCGGCACAGCAGCACCAGCAGCAGCAGGTGGCGGCCGCACACCCCCAGGGGGGGCATCCCCATCGGCGGCCCCATCGCGTGCGGGGGCGGCATGCCGGGTGGCCGCACCTGCTGCATGCCCATGTGCTGCGGGTAACCGTAGCCGGGGTGCGGCATCTGCATGCCCATCTGGGGCATGGGCGGCATCTGCATCCCCCCTGGCAGTGGTGGCCGTGGCGCGCCATGCATGCCGCCAGGTGTGGGGGCGGCAGGTGCGGCACCAGCCCGTAGCCAGGTGCTGCGCCGCCTTGCGGCAGCGGTGCGCCGTAGCCAGTGCCAGCTGGCGCAGCCGCGCGCTGCCGCTTGCTGGCGTCGTCCTCGCCGCCCTCGCCCGCGCGCTTCACGGGATGCGCGCCCCCATCGCGGTGGGGTCCATGGACGGGTAGCTCATTGCTGCCGGCTGCTGCTGCAGCCCAAAGTAATCCCCGCCGCCGCCACCGCCACCACCGGCTGTTGCTGCTGCTGCTGCTGCACCCCCAGCGCCTGAAGGGATAGGCTGCATGGGGTCGTGCTCCAGCTGCTGCTGCTGCCGTCCCTGCTGCGGCCGGCCCCACATCAGGCGCAGCCGTATCCCCTTGACGATGAGCTTGTTGGCCAGCCCATCTGCCGCTGCCTCTGCAGCGGACCGCTCCGCAAATGTCACAAAGGCGCAGAAGCGGCTGGCGACCTTGCGCACGCCTGCAATCTCGCCGTACGTGTAGAATGCGTCCTTCAGGTCCTCCTCTGTTATGTCGGGCGTCACGCCGCCAACATACAGAGAGGTGATGCTCCTGCGGGTCAGGGCAGCACGGCAACCACAGCAAGGTGGGCGTGTGCACACTGCACACATTAACACGCAAGGGACCCCCCCCCCACTCGCAATCTTGCAATGTCTGATAAACCATCACTGATTTTTGGTAGTGAACACCATGCAGCACGCATCCTCAGGCACTGCTGCCTCGTCGCGTTGCTGCCAGGCACTCACTGGTTCTCCGGCGGCTCCAGCTTGGGCTGCTCCGTCACCCGCCGCATCATCTTGTTGGCGACTGGGTCGTTGATGCCGTAGTAGCGGTCCTTGATGTTCTGCTCACTCAGCTCGTTCTGCACGGGCATCTCGTGCCGGTACGGGCACTCAGCGCCGCGCGTGCAGGTGCCCTTGACAAAGAAGGAGCAGATGCGCGCTTGGTTGCGCTGCGGGCGGGACGCAGGCAGCGGCGCACGACAGGGGCAGGCGGGGGGTGGCAAGATAGTCAGCGGGATGCACGCGGCCGCATGATGGTATGGTATGGCCATGGCAGCAGCAAAAGCTGCAACGCACGCACGCAGCCACCGAGCCCAGACACACGCTGCGGTCGCAGCCACCAAGGCCAACGCCCGACTGCTGCAGCCGCCAGTCCTTTGCAAGCCGGCGACACGAGATTAATGATGATGATGCGCTGCCGTCACCGTTGCGTCTGCCGCTGCTGCTGCTCCTGAGCGTGCTGGGTCTCCTCGAGCCCAGTGGGCAGCCGCGTCTGCGCACCTTGTAGTACGGCGCAGTGCGCTGCAGCCTCAGCAGCATGTCGCTCGCTGCGCCGCCGCCGCCGCCAAAACTGCTCTCGGTCTGCCCCTTGTGGATCTGCTCCTGCAGCTGGAACTCCTTGCCGACTTCCGACTCCGGGATCTCCTCCTTCTCGATTCCCAGTGCGGTGTCGCGCACTTGCACCGGCAGGCCATAGTCCAGGTCAAACAGGCACACCTGCAGCACACACGGTGCGGCAGCACAGCAGCATGGCGCCCAGGCATGAACACGCCACGGGCCGACCGCGCTGAACGCAACAGCTTGCGTGCACGCGGCCCATTGCAAGCAGGCCCCGGTTTCTGGACGTCCTAGGGCATCAGCGACTGTTTGTGCACCGTGGACAGGACCCACCAACTACAGCGACAAGGACAGCTGCCACGCCCAACGACAGCTGCCATGTCAGCGACTGCGAGGGACGAGCCTGCCACCGCACCTGGCACACGTTTTTGGCCTTGGCCACCTCCTGGCAGATGATGGTCTTCTTGTAGCGGGCGTCGTTGCCGGGGCGCCAGCGGAACACGGTGTAGGGCCTACCCGAGATGTGGCAGGTGCCGCCAAACTCAATCTGCAGCAGCAGCAGCAGCAGCAGCAGCATAGGGGACGCAGTGCGGTGCTGCAGGTACATGTATGGTGCAGGACAGCATGCTGCTGTGCATGCAGGTGCCAGTAACCATTCACGCACGGCACAGACTGTTGCTTGGACCCAACTGCTGCCATGCTAACAACACTACATCTTGCACCACCCGCTGGCATATATGCAGAGTCGGGTAGCCTGCAGGCGTGTTGTGACAGGCCTGTATGCCTGCAGGACAGCTCATGTTGCGCAAACAGCAACATGACCAGCCAGTAGGGGCCGGGGAGGGAAATGAGTGCCGCGTTACGAGCAACAACTGCATGCCCAGCTGCCAGGACTAGCAACGTAGGTACTCACCCGCTGCATGCGTACATACGGGTTGGGTCCCAGACAAGTCTCACAGACAATTGGAAAGTCGCTCCTGCAGAGAACACCAAGTCGAGGGGTGAACAGCTACATATTCAACAGTGCTGGCAGCAACCATCATGCACTGCATGCATTACTCATCACGCAGCAATCCATGGCTGGATGCGTGAGAATACATGAAAACGCATGATCAATTTGCTGTCGTTGGCAAGAGAAAGTACAACGGGACGGCAGTCACTTCAGAAACTCAAAAGCAGTAGCAGCAGCAACAGCAACCTTGACAAGCACCTGCTGCTAAGCTGCTGCCGTGAGCCCAGCTCCACCATGCCGGATCAAAAAAGATGGTCCTTACCTTTCCCATCCATCTGCGTCCGGGTCCTGAAGCATGCGATGCGCCATGCTTCCCTGCTGCTGCTGCTCCTGCCCTGTCTGGTGGCCTGACGCAGCTCCTCACTGCTCGGGAAAATTCTCTGAAAGCAATCAAATCCCTTCGTTACGATGTGTGGTTGCCACCTTACTGGGCAACAGCAAGGGATCAAGTCGGAAAAACGAGTGATCCACTTCTATCTCTTCTGGTCTACAGGTGCAGATACTATTTTAAGCTGGCGTACAAATGTATGGCCATCTCTTCTGGGTGCTTGTGCTGTCGTGACGTGTCACAGGCTTGCACCCTAGCCCCACCTCCGTAACTGGTTATCTGCCAGGCACTGCCTGTGGAAAGGGTTGCACATATACATGCCTGGGCCCCTGGACCTTGGCTCAGTCATTCGCTGCTTCGGTGCACATGTATTCCTTGAACAGCGCAGGTCATGCCAGCCACGGCTGGCAGATGGTGCCACCATGCTGCGTGAAGCAGCTGCAGCTCAGCCACCAGCCACACATGGTCCCTGGCGCAGTGACCAGCGACTGCTCTTCTGGTATCAGTCCATGTACCATCATCATCATCATATTACCCATTCAAGCCATAGCATCAGCGCCATCGGCCCCGCGCCCCACCGGGGCGGAAAGAGTCCATGTACCATGTTACATGTACTGGCTCACACATTCACCTCATCCATGTTGACCACCGCCACCACACTGAGCAGCCCTGCAGAGGCTGTTGCTGCACCAGCCGCCATGCCGTCACCCGCCGCCACACCAAGCCAGCCGCCGTGCCGCCAACTGCCGCAGCACCAACCCAGCCGCCATGCCACCAACTGCCGCAGCACCGACCCAGCCGCCCTTGCAACATGCGCCAGGGGCTTGCCGTGCAACAGAGCTGCTTCCGCACAATCAGAAAAGTGCCACTGCCGATCGTTCATCAGCCTACAAGATGTAAAAAGAGATGTATGTCGCTCAGAAGTTGAGCAGCACCTTGCCGGCATCCACGCCCTCTGCAGCAACCAGCTCCTTCACCGCATTGCACATGTCCTTGTGCCCGCACAGCACCACACCCACGCCGTCGCCGCCAGACAGGCCTTTGGCGCTGCTAAACACATCCTGCACGTACTTGGAACCCTCGCCATCGCCGTTGGAGAACACCTGCAGCAACAGTGACAATTGATGCGCGTGCAATAATTGTGAAATTTGATGCGAAGCAATAGTTAAGGAGACAGCGCGCTGGTTTTGCAGCACGCACAACATCAACAGGCGAGGACAAAAGTGACAAGCCACGCACCAAGCCCATATAGATGCAGGCACAAGTGCATTGTGGTTGCTGTTCTGCATGCGTTCCTCCAGGGAGGAGCGTGGAGCATGCCGGTACAACTTCCTGTGCTGTGACCGGCTGCACCACAGGGCCTGCTGCTTGCCCCCGCACTCCCCGCGTGTGTTGCCCACCCACCTGGATGACCTTCACGCCGGCTGCCTCCCAGCCAGGGATGCGGTCTGCGTACGCAGTGTGCTCTGCGTTGCGCGTGCCGTAGTAGAGGCGCACGTCTGAGCGCTTGTCCGCCTGCAGCTCGCCGCTCTCAATCAGAGCCTTGATGGGGCTGATGCCAGAGCCTGCGGCGCGGTGTTGTGCAACATCGCACCTAATGGAATGCTAGCATGGCTTGCAGCAGTCGCTGGACTTGCGTGTTATGCACTTACAAGGGGCAGGCACTCGCAGGTTGTCTGTTGGTTGCAAAAAGTCAGCACTATCCCTAGCACTGCGATCCCACCACAGCCGTGCGCTTACCAGTTGCAAACAGCAGCACTGTTGGGTGTGCCTCTGCGGGAATCTGGTCAACCGGGAAGCCCTTGCCCATGACAGGGCTCACCGCCACCTCAGCACCAGCGTCCAGGCCTGATGACGAAGCAAGCACGGGGGGCAGCAGGCAGGAGTCAGTGCACGTGAGGAATAAGCTGCCACCAGAGCATCTCATCAGCACCTCACCACCACAACCGAGGCCCGCAGCTGCCAGAGACAAGGCATTTGTGTGGATAACACTGCGAAATTGGTGATTGGTACAGCAGGGCCGCCAAGTACCATTCTGGACAACTGCATCACTTGCCCCCATGTGAGTGCTGCAGTAGCCTCTCGTGTAGCCCCTGGTAAATTCCTCCTTGAAAGTATCGCCACTGTGCCTTGTTGCAGCTATCCAGCGGAACAACCAGGCATGAATTACAACACAACAGGCAGCCCAACAGCCCAGGCCCAGCTCACCTGCGAGTGCCTCTGCTGCCTCTCCCTGCGCCTTGATGAGGAACTCCAGCAGGCCCTGGTTGTTGGGGTCAGGCGGTGAGGCGATGGCAAAGAAGCCGGGCTTGCCCTCGCCAACCTAGACATGCAACAGACGCAAATAACACATGACATACTGTTATAACATTGTCACTGTCATAAGTACAGGCAACTGTTGCGGCAGGGGGGGAGGAGTTGACACAACAGCAGAGAATCCGGGCGAGACGCACTTTCCTGCACCTACATCACAATAGTTCTTGTCCGGCTGTGTTGCTGCGAGGAAGCATCAATGTCCAGGTGACCAGTACGTGCACGTGTAACCTGGACCACCGCCCAAAGCACATTCCACGGCCGACTGTGCACAGCTTGCAATCTCTGCATCAGACATGAACGGAATGCTGCCAGCACACTGGCGCATAGAGCAGCCACGCAGCTGCTGCTGCCAACTGCATGCTGGTGAAGTGCACTGGGGTTGCAGGAGTGCCTGTCAAGCACACACCTTGATCTGCATGAACTGCCCGCCCTTGGTGTAGCCAGCCGCCAGGTCACCAACATCAACCACCACACGGTGCAGCTTCTCAGCATCCTTTACGTTGCTGACAACCTTAGCAGCAGTGAACTCCACTGGCGCACCCCAGCCTGCGCGCACAACGAGCTGCCTGGTGCGCTTTGCCTGGCTGCTCAGGCTGTGCTGCTGCCGCGCCTGCTGCAGTCGTGCAGGGAGAAGCTGCGTGTCAAGCTGCTGCTGCTGGTTCCTGCAAGGCCGCTGGCTGCCCAGCTTGCGCAGCAATGCTGCCTCTGTGGCCTGCTGGTGCTGGGCCTCACGACAGCAGGAGCAGCACCGCTGCTGAACGGCTGTCGCTGCGCGCAGCTGCGCATGCTGCTGAATTTTGCTGTCTGCATTGATCCTGTCTTGAATAGTGCCTGCCTGGTCACCCTGCTAGAAGCAGATTGATAAGAGCCAGACGTGACCAGCGCGCAAAGGGCGACAAAGTTATTTTCTGCTGCTCCAGCTGCTGTGCATTACCGCACCTGCTGAGCGTTTGGAAGACCGCGTTGAAAAACAGCGTGCTGATCGTACTTCACTGTCCGGACGCAAGGTGGGTAACACAAGGTGTTCTGCAAGGTTAGGTGCCTACAGCTGTGGGATGATATGCATGCGCATCCAACGAATTTCAGTCAAGTCTGCACTGCACAATGCATAACAGCCAGCTGTTAGCCCAGGGCAATGACAAAAATCTGGCTATAGAGTCACAAAAGTGACAATTGCTGCTCTTCAAACTGCTACTACACCACACCAAGGGGGCAGCTGGTGCTTCTTTGCTGCATATCACACGCGATAGATGCCATTGTTGATCACAACCGTAGTCTCAGCAGCATTACATGCAGCACCAAAGCCAACATGGTGCACACCAAACCCAACCAGGACAACAGCCCGCTTTCAGTGCTTCAGCCACTTCCACTTCCAGTTTTCAAGCCCATGCCTATGCACTACCGGTGCAAATGATGCCGATGAAACGCTGCTTTAGCCGCAAGAGATGCCACCCCTACAGCAGCTGTCACCAGTAGCCCAGACACCAGCAGCGCCACCTCAACCGCCTCAGCCTCATGCAGATACAGCTGCAAATCTGGCACACTAATTGGCCAGTCTGACTCGGCCCATATTGGGTCTGGCGGCCAGCCGTATTGCTTATTCCACTGCTCCGCTGCATCACTCAACTGCCACTTGGCAGCGTAGAAGTCGCTGCATGACTCGCAGGACAGGCGCGTGGAGTACGAAGGCACGTAACGCACAGTGGCATCCACACACCTGCCCATGAACTTTGCATCACTGCTGCTGCGCCAGCCAGCACACACCTGCAGTTGTTTGAGTGTGGCAAGGCCAGACACGCAGCCATGCCAGCAGCAGCAGCAGCAGCAGCAGCGGAGGTGTAGGAGGCATTGACAGCAGACATCAGATGTATTGGGCAGCTGGAAGCACCCGTAAGCGCGCTGCGTGCTCACACATTGTAGAAAGTTTAAGGCGTATGCCTGCGGTGCTGCTGCAGTGCCAGAAGCTTTTGCGACCTGCCTGCTTGCACAGCAACCTAGCCGGCTGCTCCTGGTCCAGCATTGCTTTGCCAACCATGACATGTGCATGAAACGTGCATCTGCTGATTCTGGCGCAAAAACTTCGCCTTGTGATTGGGATGGTTTGCAGAGAGCACTTAGAGAGAAGGGTACTGATGCAATATCATACTCAGCGGTATCAAAAAAACTGATTTGAGCTGCAAGGTGCACCCGGGGTGTCGTGCTTGGGGAGAACCCGTCCTCCACCACATCCGCATCAACCTGAAGTCCAGGAGCTGCTGGACTCCGGATTTTTGTTTTCACAGTGGACATGCTACTGCAAAGCACTGCAGCCAGCGCTACCCCCACCTGGCCGTCCCGGCAGCGCTCCTTCCAGTGATCGCACGCCTGCCCGGATGTGCCGTCGCTGCCGCCGATCGCCATCAGTTCCACACGAAGCGCGCCAGGTTGCTCTTTCCCAGCGGCGCCTGGGCGTCCGGCAGGTACCGCAGCACGCCAAGGTAGTTCCTGGGTGCATAGCTGCGGGCGCCGCTGCCGGCGTCGACTGCGTAGTCGGGCGCCATGACGGCGGCTGCAGTGGGGCAGGCGAAGCCTGGGCTGGGCATGGCGATGCACGCGGCGTAGCTTGCGGCGACTTGCTGCAGCTCCGTGATGTTGACCTGGCGGCGCCAGCGCACGCACAGGAGGCAGGGTCAGAGGGGGTCACGGGCCCAAGGACGGGGAGTGACAAGCAGGGCTGCTGTGTGCTGTCTCCGCCGTCGGCGCCGTCACCCTGCAACAGTATGATTTCATGCGTGACAGCAGGGATATACGTGCGTTTGCTTGCCAGCAACCAATCGCAGCAAGCAAGCATCGCCATGTAACGAATTAAAAGCGCGTAGGTGGTTAGAAAATAAAAATCTTGTTTTGTTTTAAAACAAATGATTGCTTGATTTGAGGGCACAAGCTGCGCCGTGTCACTGCCCACCTTGAGCGCTGCTGCGTCACCGCCCGCCAGCCGCTGGACGGCGGCCGCCAGCACTGCCGCCACCGAAGCGATGCCGTCAGCATTCACCGTGCTGCCGTTGTCAAACCTGCTGCCAAAGTAGGGGTTGCTGAAGCCGTCGTCAAACTCTGCCAGGACCAAGCCCTGGATCGAAGGCTTCACCCTCAGGAACGACATGAGCGACGAAGGAGGAATGCCAGGGTTGCTGGCGGATGCCGGCAGCACATCAATCTGGAGAGGCGGCGTTGAATGGCAGGGGTCAGCCCATTCACAGCATGCATGAGGCAGCAATCACCCCTGCGCACAAATGCGCGTGCGTGTAGTCGCTGCAGTTCTTTCTAGGTACTGCAACACGCCAGTTGGAACACCCTACACAGCGATCGCTGCCACAGCAAGAGTCGCATGCCAGCAGCACTCGCGCGTCTCTACAAGGTTCCTCCCTTGCGCCCCACCCCGAGCCCCGCAGCAGCACTGCTGCCTCCTCACCTCTGCTGCGCCGGCCTCGGCCCGGGCAGCCGCCTGCAGCGCTGCCAGCATGCCGCTGGTGTCGCCGAAGCTGGCGCCTTGCTGCGCGTGCGCGTACAGCTTCAGGGCTGCATCGGCCGCGGGCCTCGCTGCCAGCCGGCCCACTTGGCCCACCTCTATCACCTTGGAGGCAGCAGCAACAGACATACCAAACGTTGCTGAGCGCAGCGGTGCAGCCATATGTTCAGCTATTGAGCATCCTCGCTGCAGCTGTGAAGCAGCTTTCCATTGCTGCAATGTCTCCTGCAAAATCGGAGCCATGTCGAGGCTTGTGCTGATGATCAGCAGCCTTTGCCGGATGGGTGGCGCAAGAGCTTGGCGGTACCATGCTCGCCTGTCAACCTAGTGACATGATGCCGGATGCGACCAAGCAGGCCTGCAGTGCCACCAGTGGTCTCGCTTGCCGCCCCACCTAGCAACCTCTGACCAACCAAGCGTCTATACAACCGCAAGCGAAACAGGCCACAGGCGCGCCCACCTGCTCCACGAGTGACATGTTGAGCCCCGCGGTGCTGTTGCTGCCGGTGGCCGCCTCAAACAGCAGCCGCCTGCTGCCCATGTAACCCCACGGCTCGCCTGCGAGCGCCATGAACACGAGGCGCTTGCTGTAGCCGCTGAAGCCAGCGCTGCCGCCGCTGCTGCTTGTGGCGCTGCGGTGCAGTGCCTGCAGCGCTGCCAGCATGGCGATGAGGCCCGACAACGGCGCGTCTGCTCCCTGCACGGCATCGACACACAAGCAAGGCAACATAAAAACTTGGCAGTTGGGTCGCGGTGTTGGCGGCGGCAACGATGATGTGAACCAACAAGACAAAGCAGTGTCCGGCAGCAACAAGAGTGTGTTCATGTGGCGGTTGGCATGATCAGCGGCACCCGGCCACTGCTCGCGCACGTGTTGCAAGGCTGTGTCACGAGGACCACCAAGCCTCTGTGCACTGCTGCCTCACCTGCACGCTGTCATGGAACATGTCTATGCTGTCCATTTGGGTTACCACCAGAATGATGGGCCGGGCATCATCACCAAGACCAGGAGCAGCAGCAGCAGCAGCAGCAGCTGCTGGTGGCAGTGGGGGCAGTGCAGCCCACACGCTGTAGCCCCCCAGGGGTTTGCATGTGCCCTGGCTGATGCAGTCTGCGCTGTTGGCAGATGCTGCCGCCGTCATCGCCAGCTTCATGCGGGCGTGGTACTGCTTGCGGCTGGCGTCCTGCGGTTGCGGTGCAAACACGCGGCCGGCGATGCAGGCAGGAGGCCGGCCGTGCGAAATGAGGAAGCCAGCAGCATATGATAAGCATAGTTGCTCTGTTTGTGTGGTCAGCTGCCTGGCGCAACTTCCTAAGGCGGCATGGTGAGCTGCTGTGTTGGCCTGGTCGTATGGCGGTGCTTGCACAAGGGTTCGTGCATGCAGGTGGAGGCATGAGCATGAGGCTTGCCTCATGATGAAGATGCATTGCAGGTGCACAGGACTGGAGGACATGTGCCAGATGGCTGATGGGCAGCTGCAGCGCTTGTCAGTTCGTGCAGGCCGGCAAGGGTGATGTAGGGAGCTGACAAAGTGTGCTGCCAGACATGACACGGTGCTGACTGCAGCCATGCAACTTGCAGCCCTGATTGAGCAGCGGCACCAGCAGGGCCAACTACATGTCGAATCAGCCCTCCCAGCTGTTCACCTGCTTAGCGTTGTAAGCTGCTCGCTGCTGCGCATCAGCAGCCAGCTGCGGGGTCAGCAGAAACACCGGCATCGGGAACCAGCTGCTGCTGAAGGGGTGGCTGTTGGCGGCGGCGGCCCTGTTCCACACGTAGCTGGGAGCATCGTAAGGCGCGTACTCTGAGCCGCCCGGGAAGTGCCCAACAGTGGAGTAGCTTGCAGGAGGCTCTGGCAAGGGCGGTGTGTGATAAGGTCGGCATTTGCAACAACATGCACGAATGTGGGTCACCTGCTATTTTCACTGCCACTTCAAACAGCCAACTGATGAGGGCAGAGCTGTGCATGGTGCAAGCTGCAGGTGTGGCAGGTGGGTTGGCCGCCCCAAAAGAGCAACATTGCACACTTTAGAGCTGTACTTCCACGGCTGCCATGCTGCTCAGATCCCTGGGCGCGTGTGTGTGCTTTTCACACCCCACGCCACGCTGCTGCTGCAGCGCGGTGCATCCACAGCAGCAGCTCACCTGTGTCATCAAACAGCACCCCCTTGATGCGCTGCTGCATCTCAGGACTGCTTTGCAGCTGCTGCATGAAATCCACCGACTGCTTCACAGGCAGCAGCACCGCCACATCACCTGCAGCCAGGCACAATGGCAATGATAGAGGAAAATGCTCAGCTACGTTTGCGGGTGGCTTCGTCTGGTGACATGGGCTGCATTAACTGCTAGTTTGGTTGGTGTGTAGGCGTTGAGGCGGGGAAAGAGGGAGCATTCACAGAACAAGCTGCAACACAACTTGCTTGAGATGCGGCTGCATGTACTGCCAGGCTGCACAGCGCGTAACCGCTTGGGCGTGTGGGTGTGTCAACAAGGTGTAAATCAAGCCGCTGCGGTGATGCTGCTGCAGAGTCTATAACAAGCCTCTACGGTTTATGAGTCTTCCTGCGTGTGCTTACGCAGCAGGTGCTGCTGCAGGTTGCTGTAGTGCACCAGCGGCGCATCAATGTCCATGTTGTAGTCTGGGTTGCCTGCAGCGGCAGCAGTGCAGTGCTGCAGTCAGCAGCACGCAGCATGCCCTCCCAGCTTGCTGTCTCTGCATTCGTGTTGGTGATTCCCTCTGCAGATGCTCACTGGCATGGCCATGCGCAGTTGATTGGCCTGCAGGCAAGCTGACTAGACAGCTGGCGCATGAGTGTGGGGTGCAGAACAGCTGTTTGTACTGCTGAGCAGGAAGAAGCTGGCATGGTCTTGCTGAAGTTGCTGCTGCTGGCTCTGCGGCTGCGGCTGCTGCTGCTGCTGTTCCTGCAAACCTTGGCTGCCAACTGGCCCTGTTGCATTGAGCAGTTTGTAGCAGCCCCCTGTTCCCTTCATCTCCCTGTACATGACCTCTGACAGAGCTTTTACAGTTGTCACCAGACCAATGTCTGCAGCAGCAGCAGCAGAAGCAGCAGCATGACTTGTGTGAGCAGCAGTGGGCTGCTGACATAGCCTCACCTGGGCTTCAATGCTTCAAGGACAGCAGAGCACAAGAGGCTTCAGACAGGCTGATTCAGCCTTGCCTACTGATGACTGTGCTATTCAATTGCAGCGGTGACTCGACTTGCCTTCCAGCGACTTGCACTGCACGCTCTGCAGTGCCGCCAGCAGGCATGCATTGAACACCACCGGCCACAACTGCAGCAGCACAGGCCTGGCCATGCTGCTGTGCCCTGCTGATCCTTCGCCCTGCCTGCTACCCTAGCGCCTGACGTTTATAGTGTCTTGGCAGATTGCCATAAATCAGTTCAGATAGACAAGTTGTAGCAGAGCTGAAGCAGGGCAGCTGGGAGGGGAACAGTGCTGGCAAGGCATATGACTTCAGTGTCTGCAACAAGTCCAGCAGTCTGGAGAAAGCTCACATGCATACAGTTGGTGGCAGTATTGCTTGTGCTGTTTTCCCTTAGCACTGCTGAGCATTTCATACAGGGAAGGCAGATAAGCATGCTTGAACTAATGAACAGCGACGTTCCGAGTTCTGTGACAGCTCACCCGTGGATTTGCTCCTGTCCGTGTGCTGATTAGGTTGATGGTTGGCTTTTGTGAAAGCGTGTAAAAGTACAGTAGCCGACACTCAGCTCTTACAGGCAGAGCTACTCCAAGGGCCTTCCTGCACTCTTCTTTGTTGCTCCTTGTCCCCTCCCCTCGTGCTGCGAACAACATCCTGCCCTTGTGCGGTTGACGACCTTACTTTACCCTCTCAACACACAGATCGGCGCCCGTCTACACTCTTAGCAGCAGCTGTAGTAGTCTTCAATGCAGCAGGGCGCAGCAGCAGTCTCACCAGGGTAGCATCCTCCAGCAGCAGCAGCAGCAGCAGCAGCAGCAGCCCTGGCCAGCTTCACAGCCTGGTCAAACAAATGGTCTGCTTCAACTGTTACATATTTGACCGCCAAGGCGTGTGCCTGCATTACCAGGAGTGGTTCAGGCCGAAGAATGTGAAGGCGGGTGCAGGCACATTAATCGATGATCAAAAGCAGATGTTTGGCCTGTTCTGGACACTCAGCAACTTTGCAGCAACGCTGGACCCCAAAGAGTGAGCTTCAAAGCACCTGCCTGGGTATGGCAAATTTTCCCCAGCAGCAACAGGAGCGAAGCTGTATCTTGCTGCATCTAGGGCTTGGAACCCCAACCAGACATACATGAATCCTGCTGCTTGAGTACTGTGTATCAACTTGCCACCAACTGCCAGCTGCACTGCACATGCTATGTTCACGATGCTGCCAGCAACATGTACCTTTTACGTATGTCAGTGCCACACATGTGTTCAAGTGTGCAACGTGTTTGCTGGCCAACAGGCTGAAGAAGGCGCCACTTGGCACGCCACGCAAGATTGGGCAGGGCTGCAAGTGGCACAGCTTCACCACCAACACCTACAAACTGCACTTCTTGGAGTCACCTTCAGGCATCAAGGTAGGCACGCGGCTACATAACCGCCTGATAGCAGCAGCAGTGACAGCAGCTGATCTGGCAGCAGCAGCAGCGTCAGCACCAGGGGCAGCAGCAGATGGATCACCATGAGTCATCAAGTAGACAGGAGCCCAGCTGGCTGGAAGTGCTCAGGGAGTGGCGCCAGCAAAGTGACGAGAGGACCAGCTGCTGATGGTGCAGCAGCGACAGTGTGAGAACCACCTGGTGTTAGCACCCAAGCCTCTGGTGGGTGGGAAGCAGCATCTGCAGCAGCAGCAGCAGCAGCAGGGCATCGAGTTGGCAGCACCTGTTACTGGAGCATGTTTACAACTGCATGTTGCAGTGCTGGTCAGCAGCAACAGCTGCATGGGAGCAGTACAGACACAGAAACACAAGTCAGCAAACCAACAGCGTTGAAGCAGCAGCAGCAGCAGCAGCAGCAGCAGTGCCTGACATTGCAGCAGCAGCAGCAGCAGCAGCAGCAAGGGGCCATGCATGTGGTACCTGCCATATCCTGCTAGCCTCCTCAGCCTGTGCTACGCCACAACGCAGATGCTGTCTTAACAGCACACCTGGTGCGGGTGATCTGCGCCGTGCGGCAGTCGCATGCGCAGCAGCAACTCACCCGGCACCGCAAAATGTCCCACGTTGCGCCGCACTGTGCTCTGCAGATGGTGCTCAACACGAGCCCTGATGCGGGCGACTTGCGTGATGTGATGGGCTACATCTACGACGAGATCTTTGTGGAGTACGTGGTGAAGAACCCGCTGTACACACGCGGCACGCCCTTCAGGTGAGTCGAGTGCGGCGAGCACCGTGGCTGCCATCATGGGCAGGTGCATGGCCGCACCGTGGACGAGAAGGAAGGGTAGTGCTGCAGTCGCAGCGGCAGCGTTGAGTGCGGCAACAGCCTGGCAAGCTCTCTGCACACAGTTGCGCATGCTGGCGTGTGGGATGAGGAGGCAGCGGATGCAATGGCAGCGCTAAGCATGATCGTGATGACGGCGCGAGCTCGAGCAGTGTTCCACCCTGCAGGACGAGCAAGGGTCAGCTGCAGCAGCAGCGGTGTGCCTAATAGCATGCCAGGCCACTAATTCATGCAGTTACGGCACCAAGCTCACCCGCTGCGTTGATTCCTGGGCGGGATTGCACGGCTGCAGGATCGAGCAGTTCAACAATGCAATGAACGGCTACCTGCGCAGCAAAGGCCTGCTGCAGGCCATCTGAAACAGTGATGTCACGCTGGCGGCAGCATGCTCCAGATGTAACTCGGCAAGCTCAAGGACGTGCACCTGCGCACGGTCTAATGCTAGCAGGCCAAGGGCGGGATCAACTATGAGCAGCATCAGCAGCAGCAGCAGCAGCAGCAGCAGCACAGTGCAGCTTTTTCTGCAGCCATGAGCCTGTGAGGAGTTGAGTCTACTGCAGCAAGGCCAGCTGGAGCTGGGACAACACAGGTACTGCCTGAGCAGCAGCCAGTGGCATTGGCTTGGTGAAGGGCTGCACCAAGGCCTGCATGGTGGTGCTGCGGGGTGGCAGCTGGCCCACATTCCCTGATGTGGCTCAGGGATGCGCAAACAGAGCAGCTCTGGATAGCATGGCACCAGTCTACTGGTAGAAACAACTTCTTGGCGTATGAAGATCGATGGTCCTGAGTGCAATTGACGCCGCTGTGCTGTGGCCTTTCGGCATGCCAATCGCCAGAAGTAACCGCCACGAAAGTCCATCAGTGCTGACGCGTGCAGCTTCCAGGCGCAGGGTGAGACATGTATCAAGCCGAAAAAGTCATCACTTGTAAAACACTGTACTGTCGTTAGGCTACTCTCTTTTTGCTGCCTGGGGCACTGGCAATCCCGTGTTTGTCTACAATCACCAGTACAGTTGAACGCCAGAGCCTGCATAAGCAACACAGAGTGTATGCATATTGGAAGATACAGAAAGCAGCGTTGTTCACCGTCTGTTATTGTCTTACTTTCAGCATGCCAACCGCGGCCGCCACGCAATTCCGTGCGGCTCCCTTCCGCAGGGTAGGATATAAGAAAGGACATCTGTATAATGCATGGAGCACTTCACATGGTAATCATATATTTTCAGGTAGGCTACACGTAAGTAGCGCTGATTACCGCCTGTTACTGTCGGCATGCCAACCGCTACGAAAGTCCGTGCAGCTTCTAGATGCAGGGTACGACATGTGTGAAGCTGTATGCAAAAATCTGAATGTGCAGCAAATGGTGTAACCTTTTTAATAGGCTACCAGCCAAGCAGCGGTGATACTGCCGGTTACGTTCGGCATGCCAATCGTAAAAAAAAACCGTGCAGCTGTTCATGCGCAGGGTTGGACATGTAAATATGAAGAATCCTGGAGTTGCAGTACGTGGTGCAAATACACTGCACGGACTTTCGTGGCGATTGCCATGCCGAAACCGGCGGTGGCCAGCGCTGCTTTGCCTTTGCCTTGTACTGTTTTTTTAAGGTGTTCTCCTTTTATGAAGATCACAAGTCAAGCAGCGCTGTTCATCGCCGGTTACTTTCGGCTTCCAATTGCCACAAAAGTCCATGCATATGCAGCTTCCAGGCGCACGAGCCAACTGCCAACCCACTTCACCCCTCAACCGAGCATGCAGCTCCCAGAGAACACCTGTTGACAACATTAAGCCCTTGTTACACAAGCTCTCATAGAATGTAACATACATTGTGACATCTGGCGCTGCACCCACTGCTAGTTGTAGTAGCATGCCAGGCCGTACGGACTCCGACACCTCAAGGGGCAAGTGCAACCACCATACATGATCATTCGCTCCCCAACACACCATTCCCCACCAGGTGCCAGCACCACCCAGCCACCACCCAGCACCACCTTTGCAGCAGCCAGCTCACATTGTGCGCACGACAAAAGGCAGCAGAACCCTCTGATCCCCTCACTATGTCACGTGACACCGATGCTGCTGTTCGTTACATAATAACCACTGGATGTGCCTCACCAATTTGAGGCAAGCGCAACAACTCTATCTCGCTCCCCAACACACCACTTCCAGGCCCCACCAGGCGCCAGCACCACGCGCCCCCCAGCCACCACCCCCAGCACCGTCTTGCGCAGCAGCCGCCCCACTTCCTGCACCTCCCCAAACTTGACCACCTCATTCGCCATGAAGCCAAACAGGGACGGCGCCAGCATGTAGAGCTCGCAGCCCTCGGCGCTGCCCAGGACCTCGCGCACAAAGCCGGCATACAGCGGCTGGTTGGCCACCTACAGTGCAGCGGCAGGGGTGAGAGGCGGTTACACTGCGCTGCAGACCCAACGCACCAGAAGCACGCGAGCCTGCTCGAGCCTGGGCTGAGTTGTGTGCGAAGCTCAGGGAAGGTCAAGGCTGGTTATTGTGAGGCCCGGCAGCTGTACGTCAGACAGAGCTCATCCCTGTCCTACCACGTGCTGGGAGGGCAGAGCCGCGGGAGCAGATATGGCTGCAAGGGAGCTGCGCACTGTCCGCAGCAGGCGGAACCGAATCTTCGGGCGACCATCGCCGCCTCGCACCTGTCGCAAGAAACAAATAACAAACGCTGCACGGTCTGCGGCAGCATGCACCCTGCACGCCCGCCTCCCTGCAGAACCTGCCATGCCCATTGCAGAGCCCAACTGTGGAGCCCCTGCCCGCCAATGAATGCGCAAAACTGCAGGTGCACACCACAATCCCTGCAAGCCCACCTCCCCGGCAGTCTCCCACCTGCAGCAGCACTGCGCTCTCCACCTCCCCATGCACAATCAGCTCGTAGCTGAACGGGCAGCACCCGACCACTGCTCCGCTGCCGCTGCCGCCGCTGCTTGCGCCCGCAGCATTGCCAAAGAACGACGCCGCAACCGCCCTGGCAGATGCTGTCGCCACACACGCCACCACGTGCAGCTGCGGTGACGTGCACAGCGGCCCAGCTGCTGCCGCCTCACCCTGCTGCTGCTGCGGTTGCTCTGCTACAGCAGCAGCAGCAGCAGCAGCAGTAGCAGTGTCGCTGCCTGTGCGCCTGCCAAGGCTGTGGTGGCGCCCAAAGCCAAACCTCCCGCTGACCCTGCCCTGCCAGCTACCAAAATGCCTGTCAGGCTGCTGCTGCTGCTGCTGCTGGTGTGCCTCAACTTGGCCGTCAGATCGGCCTTGGCGCCGCACGCAAGCCAGCAAGTGCTGCACTTCCAGCATGGTGCCCAGCACATGCGCATCTGCCTCTGCAGGGCTGCTGCGCGCTGCCGCGTCGGGCGCAAGCAGCAGCGCATCTGCGTCCAGCAGGCCTGCTGCTGCGAGCCCCTCGCTGCTGGTGGGGTCGGCGACTTCGACAAACCTGCAGCAGCCGGTGCGGCATGCGGGCAGCTGTGACCAGCGGCACCGCCTGCAACAACCTGACAGTTCTGGCATGACATCAGCACGCTGTCAGTGCACGCCGCGTGATCGGGGTGGACTGCGGTCTGCAGCAAACAACATTGGATGAGTTGAGGCCTGTCCAAGGTTCCGCAGCACAACGCAGCAACCTGCACACCAACCTGTAGCCTATGGTGTGCAGCACAGGAGCAGCGCCCGCATGCTGCGGCTCCTCTTCCGCCTCCAGCCGCCCCTCCCACTCCAGCCCTTCCGGCAGCTGCTGCTGCTGCTGCTCCTCCTCCTCCTGCCCATCTGCTGCTGCGCCGACACCCGCCACTGCTATCACCGCACTGCTGCCTGCTGGCGCAAACTCCAGCAGCAGCGGCAGCAGGCCGGTGGCTGCCTCGTCCACGCTGTAGCCGGCCACCAGAATCGTCAGCTGCCGCTGCTGCTGGTGCTGCTGCTGCGCGTGACGGTGCGTGCCGCCTTGCGGTAATAGCCTCGCCTTGCCACTGGCCAGCAGCCGCTTGCTTGCCATGGCTTGCGTGTGCTGCTGCAGCAGCTGCCTGGCTCCAAACATCCAGCTGGGCACAGAACTGACAGACCTGAAGGGCTCCGCCTCATCCGTGGCTGCCTCTTTCACTGCTGCGGCTGCTGCCACCGCCGCTGCCGCTGGCGTTGATGCCACCGTGACGCGGCGCCGCACGAGCGCTGACTTGGCGGAGCCGCCCGGCAGCTGCCCAGGCTTGCTGCTGCTGGTGCTGCTGCTTGTGAGGCGTCGTGCGAGCTGCTGCTGCTGCTGCGCGGCGGCGGCAGCCATGGTGGCTTGTGGGCACTGCTGTCAAGCATGCTGCTGCTGCCAGCTTGCAGCTCGTGCAGCGGCATGCTCAGGCTGCCAGCCCCTGCAGCAGCAAATGGGCCTGCATCTGCATCTGCATCTGTGCAGCTCTCTTTGACACTTGGCCGGCTGCTCAGCAGCTGCTGCACCTCTGCTTCGTACTCTGCCAGTGCTGAGTCAGCATCAACGCAGCCACTACCAGTGCTGGTACCACTGCCTAAGCTGGAAAGGTACGAGTTATCCGTGCTCTTGATGGTGCTGGAAGCTGCTGTTGTATGAGTCAAACCGCTGCTGCTGCTGCTGTGGTGGCAGCAGGACCATGAGCAGCAGCAGCAGTAGCAGCAGAAGACGCGCTGGAGAAGCTGGAATGCACACGCCTGACTGCTGCTGCTGCAGCAGCAGTGCTGCTGTCAGTGCGTTTGCCTGAAAGGCCTATGATGGGCAGCACGGCTGCTGCTGCAGCATGCACGGCCTCGGACAGCCAGGAGCGAGAGAGCTTGTGACCTGGCAACGCAGCAGGACAGCACACATAGCAGAGGTGGTGATTGTGTTCCATCCTGCAAACATTTGCCGGTTGTGTGTTGCTGTGACAACCAACCAGCAGCAGCAGCAACCTGTGCGGCGCAAAACACCCTGGCAGGCAACACCTTTTGCCCAGCAGCACCACAATGGGCTTGTGCATGATTATCACACCCAAGCGTATCAACAGAGAAGCACTTCAACTCCCAGCAATGCACATCCCAGGATGCATGTTTCCTATACTGCATGGCCCACCTGCGGCCTTTGTCAGCACCACCAGGGAATCCCCTGGCTCACATCTGCTGCCCTCGGATGGATTCAGCTGCAGCTGCTGCCTGCCGCTGCTGAAGAACCCAGCGCAACCGTGTCGGCACCACACTGCGCCCGCACATCCCGATACGCCACCATGCCGGCGGCTGCGCTGCTGCTGTTTCGGAAGCTGGCTGCAAGCGTGCTGCTGCGCGCGCCGCTACATTGAAAATGGCTTCAGGGATTGGTATGAACGTCAGGTGCGGCTGCAGGCCATGCTGCAGTATGTGGTGGAAGACTGTTGCCGTCCAAGGTTGGATGGCTGTCTGAACGGCAAGACTGCAGCAGCAGTGGCAAAGTGGCAACGCGAACGCCGAAGCTGGCCATTACATCACTGACAGTTCAGCGGTACACCCAGAGTGCGGCGCAGGCGTCGCAGGGCTAAACTCCACTGGCGGTTGGTCAAGCGCTGTGCTAGTAGTGCTCAGCAAACGGTTGCAGGGCACTTGACGTTGCTGTGGCTTACCATGTTCTACCTGCTTGCCAGAGGTGTGCGGGGGACGGTGCAGCACGCGCATCATTGCTCAGAGTGTAAGGCGCGCAACAAAACGATGCAGGGTAGGAAAAAAAATAAAAAAATAAAAATTTGATACAAAATAAAAAGGCTCAAGCGACAGTTGTTTTTAAGTTTATTTTTTTTGAAGCACACATCCACATGTCACTCATGTAAGGTGTCAGCATCCCATTCATGTAAAGTCAAGATCATCCCACTCATTGAGGTCACACATCCCACATATGTAGAGACGCACATCCACCCAAGCAGCCTCCCACACGAGCTCTCAAAGCTGGTTGTGAGCTTGCACCAGCTGAGTCACCACCGCTAGGCGCCAATCCAGTGGTGATTACTCAGTTGGTGCATGCTTACAAACACAGTCAGGCGCCACTCATATGCAAAGCTGCAGGGCACACAATGCATGCACGGCCAACACATCGCCCAGGTTGGCCATCGTCACTCTTGTACAGTCACACATATCAACCGCACACCGTCATGTGGCCCCTCGTCGCGTGCCCTGGCTGCTGCCTGGAAGCTGCCTTAGAATCGCTGCCACGTGTGGCGCCGCTTGATGTGCGACGCCGCACGCGCATGGGTGATCATCGAAGCCAGCCAGCCGCCTTTGCCCAAAATCATATCATATTCTCACATCATAAAATATTTTAGAACACAAATAAAAATGAGATTTCTAAAATATGTCAATAATAACTAGACGCCCCTCACCTGCTGATGATGGTGTGCACGGGCAGCTGGTGCAGCGTCATGCGCTGCCCTGCCAGGCCCAGCAGCGCATCCAGGGCACACAGCCGCGGGCTCATGCAGCCAGCAGAGGTCTCCGGCACCTGGGCGGCAGGGCAAAGCACGGCGGCAGCAGCATCATCATCAGCAGCACCGGCACAGCAGGCGCCAAGCACTGGGTTGTCAGCTAGTCCAGGGCAGACAGCTCAGGACTGGCACCTGTGTTGCCAAAGCAGCGTGGCAACAACAGTGAGGAACGGTATGCCTCTGGCGGCGGTTTGCACGCGCATGTTGCAGTGAGGCGGGTGCTAGCCGCAGGTGCGGGGCGGCCGCATGGCAGCCAGAGGGGCACGGTGCACCACAATGCGCCAACTTGCTGCACCACTGCCTACTCTCAAAAGCCCTGGTGCTGGGTGCTGTATTGCGGCAAGGACGGTGCTGCTACACCCGCACAGCGCCGGGCGCCCTCTTCCCCGGCAGCGCTCAAATGTGGCCCGAAAAGGCCTGCAGCTGCAGACCTCAAGAGGCAGCTGCATGCGCTGGAGGCCCACCGCTCATGGGCCATTTGACATGGCAGAGGCTGATTCATGTGCAGCTGCTGGTAGGGTGCAGCAGCCTCGCAGACTCCACTCCGTCGCAACAGCAATGCCTGTTTTAATCAAAGCGCAAGGGTAGAGCTGGGAGGTTTGGCACAAACCGAAACAACGATGACAGAGGTAGATGATGATCGATACTAGTGGTGGAAACAGGTACAAAGTGATATAAGATAATGATCAAGTTTTACAAACCAACCCAAGACATCCAAGACGAGCACAGACAGACAGCAAACCACCCACCTGCACCACCACGGGGGCCCGTCTCCCAGCAGCACCGAAGCCAGCGCCATGAGGCTCTGCAGCCGCAGCGCAGCGGCGCCGCTGCTGCCCCTGGCCTCCCCCAGCGGCCCTGCCGTGCTGCTGCAGCTGCTGCTGCTGGGGTCTGCCTGGCCGTGTGCGCCGGCGCCGCTGCTGTCGGGCGTCTCAGGGTGCAGCACCAGCACTGCAGCGGCTGTGGCCGCCGACACGCGCTGCAGGTGCTCAGGCCTGCGCACATGGGACACGCGCAGCTGGGTGCCAGGCTGCTGCTGCTGCTGCTGCTGCTGCAACAGTGCATTGCATGGTGTGGACAGCGAAGGATACAGCTTGCACGGCAGGGAGCAAGAGCTGCCGTACTGCAGCAGAGCTGGTGTTCGGTGTGTCGGTCGCCGAGAGTTTCAAGCACAAACACAGGCGCTACGCGAGCGCATCACAGTCTGCAACACAACTGAGCACAGCAGCAGCGCCGCTCCATCACAGATGGTTGACGTGTGAGAGCGTCCTGCATGTACCGCAGCCAGAGCAACCTTTCCATCCCCCCATCCTGCCTCCCTGACACTGCATGCGCAACCGCGCCACCCATCACAACGATTGAAGCTGCAGGCACAGTACAGCGGCGCATGTCAGTCAGCCCGCGCCAAGCGCAGCTCCCTGGGCCACGCGCCGCCCACCTGTAGGGCTTGCCGCTGCGCGTGTGCACCTCCAGCTGCTTGTGGTGGCGCATGAAGCTCAGCACCTGCAGCCAGCAGCAGCAGCAGCAGCCACGGGGTTGAGCACTGCAAGGCAATGCAGGTGTGCCACCCCCAAAGCGCCACTCCTCTATGCCAGGTGCACGACTTTGAGACTGGAAGTAACGTACGCCCATGCTGCACTGCTTGCCGCTGCCGTCGCGAGATCGGGCTGCATCTCTGGCGCGCCATCTGCTGCTCCAGCGCAGCTGCACCTGCATCAGCGTGGTTGCAGGCACGCACGGCCCCGCCACTGCCTTGCGCAGCATCTAGCAGCAGGACCAGCGGCGGCCCTTGCAACGTTCATGACAACGACATCTGCAGCAATGCATACATAGCATCACATAGCAAATCGCTGACCAAGTATGGTGACTCTATGCGCCTGCAGCTCAAATGCCTCTGTGTACAGCGCCAGCCGAGGCGCTCACCGGCTGTGACAGCAACACCTGCAGCAAACTGTTCGTAACATCAGCTGCCGCCGAGTGCCTCACCGCTGCATCCATGTCGTCCTTGGCGGCGTCTGCCAGGATGACCAGCGGGCGGCCCGCAAAGGGGTGGCGCCCAGCGGCAGCGGCGCCCTGCACCTGCTGCAGCTGGTCCAGCAGGAACGGCACCTGCACGTGCATGAGGGCGTGTGGCCAGGGTGATAAGGGCTGCCACGCGGGCTGCTCCCGGGGCAGCCACTGGTGGGGCGAGTGAGCAGCAGTTCAGTTCATTGACTCGCCTACACACTTCCTCACAGTCGCCTACACACTTCCTCACAGGTTGGGCAGCCGCTGCTGTGCCGAACGAGCACCGGTCCACTGCACCGTGCACCGGGCAGTGCATGCTTGTGTGATGTGTGGCCAGCCGCATGCATGCCGTACAAACCAACCGTGCGATCAGTGAGCAGATCACAGGGTGTGAACCAGCAGATGTACAAGCCGTCCAGCGCAGTACGTTGCCGCAAGCCGTCCAGAGCACCATGTTATTGCACATAATGCACAGCATGTGGGCCGAGGGGATGCCAGGCAGTGGCGTGTGGTGCTTGGCCCCCACCTGCTGGTTCCAGTTGAGCAGCAGGATGTGGCCCGTCATGGCCAGGGGCGCCTTGCCGCTGCGCACGTCCAGCAGCATGCTGTTGACCTCCTCCGTGATCATGGCCAGGATGGTGGCAAACACCTGCAGGCGGGGTTCAGGGTTTGGAGAGCATGACTGGGTGCTGAACCCTTGCGATGGCAGATTGCGTTGAGCAAATCAGGCGTGCCTGCTGTGGCTGTATTGAAGGAGATGATGGCCAGCTTGCCACATGCATTGCCCTTGGGCTGGCTACTGAAGCATGCGCACAAATTTGCACGCATGCATGAAGGGGAGTGGCAGTTAATCTGCTGCTGCCTGCTTTGCTTCCTTGCTCGCTGCAACTGCTGCTGCCAAGCGCGTGCCAGGGCAGCGGTGCTGGGCTTGGCAAGCTGGTGTGTGACGCAGCTGTTTTTCGGGGAGCGCACCAGCAGGCCAAACAGGAAGATGAGGTTGAGCACGACTGTGGCCAGCCTAGAAGAAGCTTGTGTGATGTCAGCACCTGAGTCACAGCAGAAGCAGCAGCAGCAGCAGCAGCGGGGTGGCAACAGCGGCGGCAGTAAGTATTGAATGAGTGCAATGCACCTGCTGCTCGTTTGCCATCAGCTTGTGCCAGCTGCGGGTCACTTGGGGCAAGGCCAGCACAGATGCAGCAATGCGCATGAGGGTGTGCAGGGTGATTGTAGGACATGCGCAGTGAGAACTACTTATCAGCGCTGACTGGCGCTGATGCAGACACAACGTATTGGCCTGAATGCACGTGGACTGCTCACCTGGCACGCTGTAGAGCACCTGCAAGGACAGAACGAGCAGCAGCCGCAGCAACTCACATAGGCGCAAGAGGTGCTTTGATTCAGGCAAGCAGATTGTTCAGGCGACAACCCTTGCACTCAAAGCTGCTGCAGCAACAATTGCGTGCGTGCTGCTGCTGCTGCTGCTGCTGCTGCTGCTGCTGCTGCTGCGACTGTCCTGCTATGGCCAGCTTGTCATCGCAGTGCTCAACTCACCGAGTAAACAGTGAACAGGGCATCTTCCGTGGTTACTGCGCCTGGACCACTGGCCAGCTTGTACAGCAGCGCTCCAACGCCTACATTGGCTACACTGAAGCCCAGCAGCAGCGCAATGCGCAGCTTGAAGTTGCCTACAGCGCGCGCCTCCAAGCGGGCTCTGACCAGCAGCACAACATGCCAGAGCCGAGCAAGGCCCAGCATACTTTTATTGGTGCACTGATTGTCGCTATCATGTGAGGTTGGTGGCTAGAGTGTCCTGCAGGCGGATGGGATGCTATATGGGATTCCCCAAGAGATGTGCTGCTGTTGTGGTGCTGCTGCTACTGCTAAACAATGCAGAGCTCGACAAAATAACCAAGCAAACAGGACTAGCGCAAGATCATCTGGTAGGCATAGCCGCATCAATGCGAGGAGACGCAACGGACGTACGGGAGCCGTTCGTAGGGTTTGCATGACGCGGGTACTGAGCACGGCGAGTCCTTCGTTGCCCCAAGTGATGCTGTGCTGGGACTATGAACTCCATTAAAACCCACTGCCTGCTTTCGTGTACTGCTTGAGGTGGAAGTCAACCAGCAGTACTTATGCTGATGCGGCATCAGTGATGCCTGCTGCACATACGGCTGATCTCCTGCGCCCGGGACACGTGTTATAAGCGCCAAGCAGTGTTAGTCTAGCATGAAAGAGAGTTTTTGAACGTCTAAGCGCATGCATAGAGGAGGCTGCTTCTGCTATGTCTGCTGGTAGGGCTGCTCCATGGCACAGCAAGCCATCACAGGTGAGCAGTTCAAACTTGTGACGTATCGCCAGCTGTGAGGCTCCAGCGAGTTCATGCTGTTGTACGCCTTTGAGCTTTACTGACACCATCACAGCCAGCAGCAGTTGTGGAGCTCTGTGACTTGCCTCAAAGCGCACCTTGCTGCGTGGCCAGCTAGCTGCAGCTGCAACAGTTTGATGCGCCCTGGCATGTGGGCAGCAGGTCAAAGCAGTCAACAGAACAAATCTTCTGCATAAATTGTGCCAGTGTCATCCCAGTCTGTGTGCTGTCACCATCATGCAGGAGCTGCACGCCTTGGTAGAACAACTGACCGAGCCCAGCAGCGCCGGCAACAGCAGCAGCAGCAGCTGCTACATGCTGCAGCGTTTGGGGCCTGCCTCCTTTATGGTTGGACAGGACCCGGGGACACTACGTTCAAAGTTTCACTCGGCAACCAGCCAACATGCAGCTGCAGGTGCGATCTGAGCAGCTGCAGCTGTACTGTACTCCCAACTCCACCTGCAGGACGAGCAGGTTGGCTGCACTGCACGACTTGCAGCACGTTCCAAGCACCCCTTCCTGGACAGCCAGCATAGTTTCAAATATGTCGCAAGGCACGGCACGAGCCAAAGATCTTTCCTGTCTGCTGCCGGTTCTGCTGCGATGGTTCGCCCTGCAGGCCAACTGCTGCTCGTTCCCAGGAGCCCTGCGTCCACCTGCTGTTCATCATGCTGCTTGTCATGCGCCTCCCAGCAGACAGCCCGCTGCTGTGGCAGCAAGCTCTGACAGGTGAGCCGCGCGCGCGTGCGGCTGTCGCCAGCAGGGCCCTGGACGGACTGAAGTGTGCGCATGCAGCATTCACTGGCGCCTGGCATCAACTGCAGCGCTCGGCAGAGCCTGCTGCTGCTCAAGCAACATGCTATGCTCGTTGCCGCATGCACCAAAAAGGTGTTCAACAACAGGTTGCAGCACTTGTGCCTTCTTGGGCTGCGCCAACTTGCAGCCGGTTGTGCAGTTCTCGCACACCCCAACGGCAAGCGCTCTTCCCTGTCTCGTGCTTCCTGCTCGTTCTGTCAAACATCAGACCGGGAGCTTCAGGAGCTGCTGGATGGCCGGCTCGGCAGCAGCGGAAGCAGCGCCGCCAGGACAGCAGGCAAAAGCAGCAGCTGCTGCCGCAGCAGCAATGACCCACACAGCAACGTGCAGTGACGCCCCATTGAGCAGGTGGGAGGCAGGATGCAGACGCTTGTCAAAGAGCAGGTGCACCTTGCCGTGCCCCTTTTCATCTTGCCTGGCAGGGTCTGCAGGGGAAACTGCTCATCATCATGACGTTGATGTTCTCGTGGTCGACCGCCGGCCAGCGTCTGCATGTATGCCAACATCCAGGCTGCAGCAGTGGTTGCGCACAACGCGCCACCCTGCTTGCATCCTCACCACACGCCACTGTGCTTGCAGGACGAGCCCTGCCCTATCTGCTACGAGAGTTTGTCCAACGTCGACGCGGCTGGGCTGGTGTGGTGCAGCCACTCATGCGGCAGGAGCGTACACGGGCGCTGCATGAGGTGCGGGCTGCTCTGCTGCTGTATTCTTTCTGCGCCTGCGGGACCCAGCAACCAGGCCTGCTGCCGCACGCCTCGGCAGGCGCGCAGGCCATGGTGCTCCTATGCACTGCATCACAAGTCATGTTCAACAGCTGATGATCTGTGTTGATGACATCTCCGCTGACTGCTGAACATGCAGCCGACCTGCTCCTGCCGCGCAGGGTGTGGAGTGAGCAGCAGACGCGGACGCTGCAGCAGGAGCTCAGCTGCCCGCTGTGCAGCTGCCCCTGGGGCAGGCTGGGTTGGAGCCCCCCACCTGCTGCTGCTGCTGCTGGTGCCGGCAGCAAGCCGGTGCTGCATGCCAGGAACTGCCACAAGGGTGTGAGCTGCAGCGGGTGTCAGCAGGTGGGCCGGCACCTGTCACTGCAGCATGCACTGCAGCTGTTGTCTGGCAGCTGTGAGCACGGCGGCAGCAGCACAAACACCGCCTGTCCGGCGGATGTAGCAAACCAGCAGCCTTGAGCATGCCGGCACGCACGGGTAGCACCAGTTGCATACTCTGTTGCTCATCTTGCTGCGTCTGTTTTGTGTTGCAGGGTCCGATTGAGGGCAATCGGTACCGCTGCCTGGAGTGTGCCGCCTTCAGCTTTTGCCATGCTTGCTTCGGTGCTGGGCAGCACCTGCAGCACAGCTTTGTGTGCAGTGCGACACCGTCAGCGCCAGAGCAGCTTGCGCAGAGGCCGATGCACCTCGGGCTGCAGTGCAGCGGTCTTGCGCAGGGCACGGCTTCAGCTGCTGACCATCCTCACAGCAGAGGCAGCAGCGGCAGGGTGCCCAGCAGTGCAGGGGCCTCTATCACCAGCAGCAACAGCAGCAGAGGCAGATTCTCAGCAGGTGGTGGCAGAGGTAACCGAAGCAGGAGTGAGAGCAGCATTGCGTTGCCAGAGGCAGCAGCGATGGTGATGCAGCTGGGGCCGCAATGCAGCAGCTTAGTGCAGGGTGCTCACAGTGCAGCCCAAGCTGGTGGCAAAAGTAGCAGCAGGATGACACGCAGCAGCGGGGGGCCTGGTGGACACGGCAGCAGCTGCAACATTGACAGCAAACAAGAACGCCTGCTTGGAGGTGAAAAGGGCAGCACCGTCCTGCTGGCGGCAGCCGTAAGCGCAGCCCTGCAGCAGGCTGACCAAGGCAATGCAAGCTTAGGTAGTTTGGATGTGCCACACAGTAGTAGCAGCAGCAGGTCAAGCGGCAGTGCAGGTAGCACACGAACCAGCAGCGAGCGACAGCAATCAATTCACACTGACTGTGCCAGGAGCAGCAGTGGCGCTTGCCAAAGAACAAGCAGCAGCAGCAAGGCTGCTAGCAGGAGCAGCAGCAGCGCCGCTAGCGGCAGCCAAACACGGGGCAAGGCTCCTGCTCGGAGCTGTGGGCATCTGCAATCAAGCTGCACGCCACCAGGCGCTTTGCAACACGCCTTTGCCGCGCTCGTGCTGTCAGAGCACACAGCCTTGCGAGGCAGCGCGGCAGCAGCGCCAGAAGCATTGAATCTTGCCGTAGTGGCAGGAGCAGCTGCCATGGTGCGTGTCTCCCCAGCAGCACGTGGGTGCAGCAGTCGCCGTGGGCATGCTGTGCCCCTGAGCTGTGCAGCCGAGGGCCAAGCAGCAAAGAGCGCTTGCAAGAGCGAGACGCCACATGCCAAGGCAGGGGAGCAACCTGCTGCGCAGCCTCAACAGCAGCTGCTGCTGACAGTGAGCGGCATTGGGGCTGCAGCGCTGCATCTCGCAATGCATTAGGTTGGGGCTGACCCCAGGCAGGGCTGAGCCCTTGAGGGACCATGGCCTGTGAAGCCGCCAAAATGTGCATGTGATGTGCACTAGTGAAGGAAAATCAGTGAGTACTTGGTAAAGGAGGTGCCTTGACATGTAATTTCAGACGATGCTGCCTTCTTACACGGGCGTCAACCTCAGCATGTCACAGCCACCACATTGCAACGTTTTTCAACTCAAGCAGTGCAACCCCAACCGCTGTACATGAGCTCTCCTCTGATAGAAACACCACGTGGCGCAACTTGTGGCACAGAGTTATACCCTGTTGCACAATCAGCTTCTGCAGCTGGGTTCAGACAGTTGTCGCTCATACTGCAACCGTGCCACACACTGTGAGAGGACACTGTGCAATTCATCAGCTTGGCTGCACACAGCTCCGCCACCAGCACTCTTGTTCATCATGCCACAAAACAAGCCACATCAGCACCGCCACCAGCACTGTGCGGCGGTGAGGCTGGCAGCCGTCGGCAAGGCAGCCAGGCGCCGCCTTCCAGCAGCAGCTGCACGCGGCATGCAAGGAACAGCAGGCGCAGATGGCATATGGCTGTCAGTAGCGTGGCGAGCAAATGAGTGTGTCTGTAACAAGGAGCAGTACAGTGATTCAATTAGACAGCGAAGCAGAGTCACCCGGCCTCCCTCATGCAAACCTGCGCTGGCATCTGTAAGCGAGCTGGCTGTACCTATTGTAATGCCGCATGTGCTGTCTTTAAACGCGCTGCTGTACCAACACGCATCACGGAAGCAAGCTAGCGTGGCAAGCACAGCAGACGACTCTGAAAGACTCATCTGCATGCAAGCAGTGTGTCTGTGCCCAAGCGCTTTTGCGGACGCTGGTGTGCTCGAGAGCTGCAGCAAAGCAACAGTGCTGTTGGAGGACAGTCCTGTCAAACCCTTTCGTTGGTGCTGTAGCAGCTTGCCTGGCCGCATGCATACAACGCCATCCAAGAGCAGCCTGTGCTTCACCCTCAAAGCTGGCCCTGCATACCTTGTAAGGATCATCTTGAAGGGCACACAGCTGCCCGTCCCCATGCGGCTGCCTCCCACTGCTGCTGCTGCTGCTGCTGCTGCAAAACGCAATCAAGTCTGCCGCCAGTTAAGTGCCTCAAGCTTCGAAGCTCCATGCACTGCCGCAGCTCAGCTGCCCTGTGCTGCCAGCCACGCTTCCTCCTGCTCGATGAACTTGTAGAGGCGCCTGACGTCCTCGTCACACTGCGGCGGCTTCACCTCGCCCACCACCTGCAAAGACAACCAGCAGCATGCGTCGAGGCAACAACTTGGGCAGCACTCGTGCATGGCCTGCGATAGTTACGTCATGGGGCGGCCAACTACAGAGGGGCAGCATGGCCACATCAGCAACGACTCTCCGGGGCCTTGCCAGCTCCTCCACGCAATCATTACAGGCAGCGCCCCGCACCTGCAGCCCCGCCAGGCTGGTGCAGCGCGACAGCCCCACGTACACCATGCCGGCGGCAAACGCGCGCTGCAGGTGCACCTTGAGCTTGCCCAGGCTCATGCCCTGGCTGCGGTGCACCGTCAGCGCCCACGCCAGCCGCAGCGGCAGCGCGGTGCGCGTCAGGCGCAGCTCCTCGCTGTCACTGCGCACCTTCACGCGCCTGCGGCAGGGGGGCAGCGCAGCAGCAGCAGCAGCAGCAGCAGCGACGGTGTGTTGAAGGGAGCACAGCTTGCGCACATGTCGCAGCTGACGTCACCGCCACGCACCATATGTGCAAGGGGCAGACAGCGCCGGCAGCAGCAGCAGCGGGAGGATGAGCAAAGGCACAACGCATGCCCAGAGTTGCAGCCAGCTGCAGCGGCCACACACTGCGACACCAAGCACCATGCGCAGTGATGTGCGTGATGCAACATGCGGTGTGTGGCGATGTCATGTACCAGCAGCCCTCTGGATGCCGCATTGTGCGCACCCCCCCAGCACAACGCTGCCTCCAGCCCACCACGCGGGGTCTGCAGGCCGATTCGTGCAAACCAGCGCCAGTCAAGGTCACCAGATGCGACGGCGATGTGCATGGCGATCCAAGCACACCGTTCAGCACACCGCATTCCACACGTCGTCACTATGCAAGCAGCCCTTGCGAGACCCTGCAGCCCTGTATGCCAGCGCCTGAGCAAAATGAGGACGGGACGCGGCGATACAGCAATACAGCAGGGCTCACACCCTGCATGCAGCATCCCCACCTGGTCAGGCTGTATGTCTGCGGCCCGATTATGAGCCCGCGAGGTGCTGCAAAGGGGTTGCTGGCCTCTCGTGGTGGCAGCTGGAACCTGACCAGCGGCAGCTGCAGCGTGCCCGTGTGGTTGATCCAGCTGCACACGGCAGCGTAGCGGCGGCAGCAGGGCGTGCACGCAGCGACCGTGAAGCCACCTGATCGAGTGCTCGTGCAGGCACGGCAATGCAGCCACGTCACCCGGGCCTTTCAACCAAGCCCGCACAAGCCTACCCCCTACCAAACTCGAACCCTGCTGGCTGGTCTCTACATACTGGGTTGATAAGCAGTGCAGCCAACACATGTAACTGGCAGACACAGCTCGCGCTCCATGCAGGTCCTGCTGCACCACTCACACAAGGGCCTCCTGCAGCTGCCGGCGCCTCCAAGGTGGCATGCCCTCAGACACCTTGACCGTCAGGCCCTGCGGCACCTCTGGCAGCCGCACACGCCGCTGCCCCGGCTGCTGCTTGCCCCAGCAGCCCTGGCTGCAGGGGCACAGCGGGTCACCGCAGCGGCCTGCCTGCGGCTGCAGCAGCGGCAGCAGCATGTGAGGTGGCCCCCGCAGTGCAAGCGCAGTGCAGTGCAGGCTTGATTGATGCAGGCCGGTTGTCGATTGGAGGAGGCATCTGAGGCTAACACGCGGCTACTCCTTGCCAAAGCAGCGCACTTGATGCATGACAGACCTCGGTGACAAGATTGTTACAGGGCGTCTGCTTGGAGGTTGTGCGCTATGCAAGTGCCACAACCGCATTGCTGTACCTGCTGGTCAGTGTAGCGTGGGAGCGCGCCTGCTGCTGGTGGTGTGGGTGGCGGGGGCGTCGGGGGATGTCGCTGCTGCTGCCGCTGCTGCTGCTGCTGCAGAGGCACCAGTGACGCCCCAGCAGAAGCCCACTGCTGCTGCTGCTGCTGCTGTAGAGGTGACGACTGTTGCTGCTGCTGGTTGGGCCAGCTGCTGCTGCCTGCCTGCTGCCATGCGGCTCGTTGGTACTGCTGATGCTGCTGTTGCTGCTGCTGTCCAGCGCAAAGCACGAGGCCCTCCTGCACAAGCATACAACACGTGCAGCACAGCTCACACGCTCAGGTGCAGCTTGCAGTGGCAGCATGGCATCGCATCGTCAAAGTGGCAGACCAACTCTCCGAACGGACCTCGCAGCACTGCCACTGCACAGCTGCAGCCAGGGTCAGCTGCGCAACAAAGCAAACAACACTGAGCAGGCAGCACTCATCTGCAGCTGCACGCTCACGGCAACAGCGCTGATGTCACCCGCCACCACTGCAAGGACCCTGCCTTCCCTGGTCCAGATGCTCCCTCACGTCAGCGCCAAGCTCGCCCCACATTGTGACAGCAACAGCATGGTGCTGCGCGCTAGCGCTGCTGCCTGTACTTGTCTCCCCTGCGCAACGCGTGTGGTTGAGAGCGCCGCACATGCCAAAGCAGCACTGCTGCGCATACGACGCCTGCACGTGCCTGCATCTGCGGCCAGCTCGCGCTCACCTGCCGAAGGTACTCGCTCACGCTGGCAAAGCGCTGCACCACCCCTCGTGTGCCATTCGCCAGTCCGCCTGCCACGTCCAAGTTCCACAACAGCACCACCTGCACGACACAATGACAGAGGCACGACACCTGGGGAGCCGTTCCGTGCTAATCTGTGAGCAAATAACGCAACACGTGTACAGCAGTCACATGCTCTATCGAATGCCGTGGCCCACAGGCAGTGTCCGTTATCATGTGCGCCATTGCCCAGGCGCCCGCAGACAGACACCACCCTGCCTGCCTGCCGTGCTGCCTGCAGCTCACCTGTGCCAGAGGCTTGACCTTCAGCTGCTGCTGCGCATTGGTGCTGTCGTCCAGGCTCAGCGCCAGCCTGTCTGCTGACAGCAGCCCGGGGTCGGGATCAGCCACCCTGTCGGCCTCAAACAGGCGGCACCTGTCGATGCAGCGCAGCTTCAGCTCTGGACCAGTGAGCTTGGCGTATGACTCCTCGTTCTTTACGTCAACCTGTGTGCAACGGTTGCCAACACAGGGCAGACAGGCACAGCAGACAGAGACAGGCAGCAGTACAGTGTGAGTGCACGATTACTGTGCAGCACCTGACAATGCAGCGCAGACGGAACTCAGACTTAGCCAGCTTGGCTCCTTACACTTCTTCTTGTTGACCTGATGTGGCACTGGAAGAAAGCTGTTGCGGGAGCTGACAATGCAATGCAGTGCGTGCAGCTCAGCGGTGCATAGGTATCGCTGTTTTGTCTGCACCAGTTGCGCAGCAGTACAGAGGTTGTTGCATGTTGGGATCAACGCTGGCAGGGCTCAAAATGGGTGTCAGTACCTCCAGCAGAGGGCGCCTATCGCAACTGCCGCGTTGTAAAGGCCAGCTAGGTGAAGGTGAGGGGGAAGCAGCCACGCCACATGCGCAGGGATTGAATTGGCAGGAGACTGCACACGTGCTCAGCAACAAGCGCAGCAGCTGCATGTGAGTGCGCCAGGGTGCACACATGCTCACCAGCTTGTTGATGGTGAACAGCTCAGTGGGCTCGATGCCATCATCGGTCGGCAGTGGCCGCTGCAGGTCGGTCAGCATCTGACGTGTGTGCGCAGAGAACAGGCCATGCCTCACTCCCTCCAGCATGCGCAGCAGCTCCGGCTCGCTCTGCGGGGCAGCAGACGCAGCACACCAGCAGTTCAAGCACAAGGCTGGACTCAGACTGCAGCAAAAATCAGGTCCGCGCACTCCTTCCCAGCAATCGTGGCAGCTTGGGTTATGTCTGCACAACAGCAGCAGGTGCAACGCGGTACAGCAGAAGGCGTTCAAAGGCACGCAGGCGTCACCGACATTGAGCCGCCACCTGCACTTGCGGGTGCAGCCGGCTGCACAACAACCAGATCACAGCAAACTGCGGACACCAAAATCGGCCGCAGACAATCCGCAGGCACAGCACACAATGCAGGCGCTGCTACACAAGTTGTGCACCTGCCGGAAGGGCTGCCGCAGCACGACAGGCTTGAGGCCGGCAGCAGCCCAGGCGGGCGACTTGAAGCAGTACGCCTTGGGCCAAGGCGCCGCACGCCACTGAGGCAGTACAGGCCGCACACCGCTGCTGCTGCTGCTGCTGCTCCCTGCACAGCCACCGCCCGCATTGCCAGCGCCACCAGCAGCTGCGCTGCTGCTTTTCAGGCCTGGCCGCAGCGGCGACATGCGAGGTGGCTGCTGCTGCTGTTCCCCCGCTGCACTCAGCCCCCTGCTGCTGCTGCTGCTGCTGATGCCTGGCGCTGCGACCTGCACTGATGCTGGCGACATCGTGTTGTCCCTGGCGTATATGTCGCCTGTGGAGATCCTGTAGAAGGCGAAACCGCCACTTTCGGCATATCCCAGCTCCCTGCCGAGCACCTTTTGTCGCGCAGAGGTGGCTGCGGGTGAGTGCGGTGCTGCCGCCGCCGCCCCCGCCGCCGCCGCCGCTGCTGTGGCTGCTGCTGCCAGCTGCAGCGCAGATGGCGGTGCTGGGACGAGGTGGTGGTGGTGCTGCTGCTGCTGCTGCTGCGGCTCATGCTTCACAGGTGTGACGTTGATGCCTCCAACAACGCCTGCTGCTGCTGCTCTTGCAGCTGACGCAACCCAGGCTGGCACGTCCTGCTGCTGCTGCTGCTGCTGCTGCTCCTCTTTGGGCTTTACTGGGGTGAGCGTGGCTGCTCCCGGTGCCCCTCCTGTGCTGTGAGGCAGCCCCTGCAGCTGCTGCAGCTTGCGATCTGGCCATGGGCAGTCCCCACTGCACTCAGCAGCGTCGCCATCAGAGCCGCTGTCATCGCCAGCTAGGTCCACCACATCCCTCCTGGCAGCCTCCCCAGGCTCAAACACCTCAACAATCTCCCAATCCTCGTCCCCTGCTGCTGCTGCTGCTGCTGCTGCTGCTGGTTCTTGCCGCAGAGACACCGGCTGGCCGCTGTGGTGGCTGCCCAACGACAGCTGCAGCAGCCCAGATGGGGCTGGCAGGCCGCCACTGGCAGCAGCTGCAGTGCCAGATGTATCCTGTGATCCGGCAGCAGCAGCAGCAGCACGGCCAGAGCCTGCTGCTGGAGCAGTGTCGCTGCTGGTGCTGTCCTCAGCAGCTGGGCCTGTTCCGCATTTCTGAATGGAGCACCATGCTCCTGCTGCAGGGCTGCCCATGGGCAACGTTGGCTTGATCTCGTCGCACCAAAATTCATCCCCCAGCAGTGGAGCAGCCGCTGCCGCCGCCACCTCCCCTGCACCTACTGCTGCACTGCTGCTGCTCTGGCCATGCTCCTGCCAGCCTACTGAGCCCCCTGCAGCAGCAACTGCTTGCTGCTGCTGCTGCTGCAGTGCTGCCTCTGCCTCAAGGACTACAGCCCATTCGTCTGCATCCTCGTCAGCATGCAGAGCATGCGGCGGGTCCAGGCTCTGCTCTACCTTCACGGCTGCTGCTGCTGCTGCTGCTGCTGCTGCAATACAGCTACTGCTGCCAATTCCTCCACCACCAGCAGCAGCAGCAGCAGCAGCAGCCGCCGCCTCATCCAGGAGCAGCATCTGCAGCCCCAGGTCCTTGCTCTTGCTTGGCTGGCTGCTGAGGACGTCCTTCCTGCGCGCGAGCATCAGCTGCACATCTGCCGGCAGCTGCCTTGCAGGAGTCCTTGCAGGAGGTATGCCTGCCGCACGCAGCTGCTGGGGCGACATGCGCTGCGCCATGCGCTGCAACAGCGGCTGCATCTGCTGCTGCTGGGGCGACAGCGCTGGCGTTGCCGCTGGCTGTAGCGGGTCAAAGCTGAACAGCAGCGTGCTGCCGGCACCAACAACCTGCTGCTGCTGCTGTTGCAGCAGCAAGGGCTGCATGGTGGTGTCTGCACTGCGCGTGACATCCGCCTCCTGCTTGATGCTGCCGGGCTTGCACAGCTTCTTGCATCGCGATGCATCCATGTCACTGTTGGCTTGCGGCTGCTGCTGCTGCTGCAGCAGCAGTGGATTAGTGAAGTCGCTCCCTGCCAGAGCACCCACAGCAGGGTAGCCAGCAGCAGCTGCTGCGGCTGCTGAGACGGCATTGCTCCTGGCAGCGCCTGCACCGTCAGTGGCTGATGCTGATGCAGCGGCAGCTGCCGTCACTGCCGCCTGTGCACGTGCCCTCATGCTCCATTCCGCGCGCTCCGCAGCTGTCAATGTGACGTACCCGGTCGGCAATGCTGCCATGATCACTGGCACCTTAGCAGGAGCCTCCTTGTCATCGCTGTCAACGTCTGCTGGCGGCGCTTTCCGCTTCTTCTGCGCACTGCTGCCGCCAGCGCCTACATCCTTGCCGAAACTGCCGCCACTGCCGGCTGCACTCCTGCCACTGCCGCCACTTGCACCCCTGCCGCTGACATCAGCTCTCCCAGGTGTCCGGCCGCCACTGCCGCTCCTGCCTGGGGTGCCGCTGCTGTTCTGCTGTGGTCTGTCAGGGTCGATGACTCTTTCAGCCTGCTTTATGACGGGGGGCAGCTGATAGAAGTCCCCCACTGCGATGACCTGAAGGTGGCAGAAGATTACGGGCGGGACGGGCGGTGGAGCGGGCATGACATGGCACAGCGGTGTCCAGCAGACCTGCAACAGCTCGCCAAAAGACATGGTGTGCAACAGTGTGAAACCCCGTTTCTGTCTGGAAACCTGCAGTACTGTTTGCACAGCCGTTTGCACGGTGTGAATCGCACACATGCAGTGAACACAGAGGAGCTGCCAATGCACCTGCATGCCGCCAAACAATGCAAGGTGCAGTCCGTTCGTCAACGCGCCTCCCCTGTGCCTAACAGAGAGTGCCGCGCTGCAGCACTTGGGGGACTCTCTGCTCACCTGCATGCCACCAAACGGCTCAGGGTGAAGTTCGTGCACCTCCTTGATCCCCTGCAGGCCAGGCAGTGAGGTCAGCTGGAGGCGCCAGCCGCGCAGGTAGCGGGCCACATAGTCAACCTGCAGACAACGAGCACGGGACAGTCAGCAAAACCACCTGCCGACAAGCAAAGCCGGGCCTGCTGCTGTTTAAAGGCATGCAGGCAACACGCAGCAGAAACTTGATCATCAGGTGCTGCGTGCTGCGCTGCATGACAGGCAGCCTCCGTGGCAGCTGCCCGCTCACCTTTTCAAGTGTTTCGCAGTCAACCATTGACACCTCATCCACCAGCAGCACATCCGTCTGCCGCCAGCTCTGCAGGAACTGGTCCCAGCTCCACAGCCCCTCAGCCAGCTTGACCTTGGGCTTCTCGAAATCTTTGATGCCGGCAAAGCTGTGCAGTGTCATGCCGCCCACATTGACAGCAGCAGTGCCTGCAGCGTGGCATGGAAGGAAGGCGCAGCGCAAGTTTGGGTCATGAATGACACGCTGTGCAGCAATATGGCGCCCACAATGACGGCAGCAGTGCCTGCACAGCAGCAGCAGAGATAAAGCTCACAACTAGGCATTACGGAGTTGTGCACCAGCAGCAGCAACAGCAGCAGCAGCAGCAGCAGCAACAGCAACAGGGATGACAGCTACAGATGGCACTGCTTTGCTCCTGCATGCTGAGCAGCAAGTGGTATTTTTTGCTGCAATTAGACCACAGTGTTGTGGCTGAGTTGTATTTGTTGGGATCAGGGCATTACAGCCAGAGGAAACCAGAGGAAATCAGCAGAATACCTGTGGAGGCTGTGACTGCAACTCTCCTGCCACTGTTGCGCAGGGCATTCACGATCACAGCAACAGTGTAGGTCTTGCCCACTCCAGCACCCCCTGCAGCAGCAACAGCAGCAGCAGTGTGGGCTGAGTTTGGCAAACACCTGCGCAGGTAATCCCAACTGCAGGAGCCATACTGCAGCTTCCGCAACAGCGCATGCTGGCAGTAGTCAGACTGCACATGGTCTAGGTGCGTTGTGCTGCTGCTGCTGCTGCTGCTGCTGCTGTGTTGTGTTCTGTAATGGTCTGCTGACAAACAGCATGACGCAGCAGGCATCAAGCTTGTGCTGCTCACGCTGCGGGCGGCATGCCATGCACACAATGCAGCTGCTGCCGTCACAGCAATCAAGCAGCAATCCGCAGCTGCAGCATGCAGCCACCTGTGAGGAAGATGCAGCTGCCATCCATGACCGCGTCCAAAGCACGCAGCTGGTCGGGGCCCAGCTGACCGCTGGTCGGCAGGCCCCGACCCTGCTGCTGCTGCTTCTGCTGCTGCTGAGGCTCCTGCAGCGTTGATTGCTGCAGGAGGTGGAGGGGAGGCGGCCAGTGCGCCTGCATGTGTGGATACCCGGACGGCATTCAACACCAGGTGTGGCGCTGAGTGCTGCGTGCAGCAGGCGCCTGCATGTTGATGACGGCCTCCTATCACCATACATGCATGACGAGGCTGCTTGCACTTTTGAATTTAATTAGATCACCGCATGCCTGTTCAGTTGAGAACATGACTACTGTCGCTTGCCATGACACTAAGCTTGCATCACCTGCTGCTGTTGCTGCATCTGCGCTGCTCTCAAGAACTCCAGCTCGTTGAACCCTTGCTGCCTCTAAGTGTTGTGGCGTTTAAAAACACCTGACGCTGCCTTTGGTGATATTTGATGAGCATGCAGAACAGGCTGTCGTTAGCCATAACTCGAGGTGATGCCGTTACAGCCCAGCAGTGCCGATGTTTACGAAGCGAGTATCCAAGCGAACCCAATGATGTCGGGGAGGCCCAGTTGTGCCGGCCGGGTAGTTCTCACGATCTTCAAAATCGTCCAGCTAACAACATGACAGTGCTGCGCGTGCTGTGGTTCACCCCGATCACGAGTACACTCAAGGCGTTCGACCATGATAATATGGATATTATTACATACACCACTTTCTGATCATGTAACACCCTGCCACTCCTTTGGGCCTGACGGCGTCATTTGTATGCTGCTGACTGTGTTGACAACCCTCAAGCATGTCGCGAGGCACGTACACACGCTGCAACTGGCTGCTGGCGATGGGAGCACATCTCCAACACATATCAAAGGGTCCAGGCTAGCACGCCATGCCCAACGTTTTTTGAACTTGGTGGACCTTCCTAAGTAATGTAACGTCACGTTTGCATGTGCCACAGAGAATCATATAAGCAGCAGCATTAATCTAGCAGGGAAGCATAGCAAGAAAATACAGTGTGACAATCATGGTAACAATACCCGAATGCTGTTGCTGCCAACAGCAGCAGCGCTAGGCCCAAGCAGTGCTACCTGATCAAGGCTACGCCGTAGCAGTGCCACTACCTGCTAGGCCATGCCACCCCTGCATATACAACTGCAACGCGCCGTCACTCGAACACATCAGGGAGTTGGCTGATGATGCAAGCCATGGTCTTGATATCAACAAAATGCTGCTCAACACGCCAGCCTGACAGAGCTGACTTGGCTGTTTAAACGCCGCTTGATTGACAAGCACTACACACCACGTGACAGGCTTGACCAAGCCGCACAAAGAGCAGCTGCACCCCACGAGCAACACACAGAGCTGAAAATTCAGGCAGTGAATTAATCAATCAATTGCCTAAGGACGGGTGGGGTGCATACAACAACACCTGCCCCGCTGATCATCGCCCATGACCTGACAGCTGTGGTGCAGCAACACACAGTTCGTGGAGATTGCTCAATAGCATCTCAGTCGTGATCCCCTTCTATACCAGCATCGCAACCTTGATGCAGGCATGCCACCAGCCGCAAGCCAAGGTGCTGTAATGTGCTAGTTTTCATCAGTGCAGCCAGCAATACATGTTTGGTGTTGCCGCATAACCAATCAGTACAGGCAGACCTCTGCCAGAGTGGCACACCACACAACCAGACAGCAGCAACACACCACACAACAACTTGCCTCACCCAGTCCGCCAAGCTCACCACTGGCGGCTGTACACTCTCTCATGCTCAACATCCTGCACCGGCAAGCCCCACCGCCCCGTCGACGCCTCCAGCTGCCTCGGGTGCTGCTGCCTCGGTTGCTGCTGCTGCTGCTGCTGCTGCTGCTGCTGCTGCTCGCGCTGCTCCTGCTGCATGCGCACCTGCACCTCGGCATGCAGCTGCTGGTCCCGCTCTACCTCGGCTTCCAAGCTGCTCCAGTGGACGCTTGCAAAGAAGGGGTGCCGCATGATCTGGTGCACGCCGCTGCTGCCTAGCCGCTGCTGGGAGTCGAAGGTGAGCAGGCCCCGCAGCAGATCTTCCGCCTCAGGGTGCAGCTGCAGGCAGCAGCAACAGCAGCAGAAGCAGCGGGTCAGATGGTGCATGTTTAGTCACACAGCACTTGCACAGCACAAAACGTGCAACAGCACTCAACATACATACGCCGGGAAGCTGCATATTATCTTGGCTACTGACCTCAGCCAGCGAAGGTGTTCTCTTGCACATGGTGTTAAGGATGGCATCAGGCATCTGCGGTATCCCAAACTTCTCCATGCACTACACCCTTTGTGCACACCTACAGCGAGTGGCTGCATTACACTCGAACAACACCTGTCCTCTGCTGCTTGCACACGATGACACTGGCAAGCAGAGCCACAGCAGCCCATCCACTACAGCCTGAGCAGGCCCAGAGCACGCCCAGCCCAGTGGAATTGACTTTGCCACGGTGCAGCTGCTTGCTGGTGCAGCTGGTCCCAACAGCAGCTCAATGGCCAGCTGCTAGGATGCTAAACACCAACCAGCAACCACCACCAGCTACAGCAGCAGCAGCAGCAGCAGCAGCGGGAGCATGACACCCACCATGCCCTCTGGCGGCCACAGCACGTCGCCATTCTGGATCTGGTGCAGCTGCTCGTCGTAGCTGTCGCCGTCCCACGGCGTCAGCCCCAGCAGCAGGTTGTACACCAGCACGCCCAGGCCCCACCAGTCGCTTGCAGGGCTGTACGCCACCGCGCCGTGGTTGGCCACCTCGGGGGCGACAAACTCCAGCGTGCCCCACCAGGTGCCGCCGCCAGCAGAGCCAGGGGAGACTGCGGGGCAGGTACAGGTGTTGGGGCGGCCAGTGGGTGTGAAGCAAAGCAGTGTAACCGGAGGAAGGTGGTACTTGGTTGCTGTGGCCACTGATAGGACCACACACACTAGGGAGCTACGAAACAACTTGAGCGTGCCCGATCAAGTGCCACCAGGATCAGAACCAGGACAGGATGCCGGGCACGTCCATGTGCCAAGTAGGGTTGGTTGGTAAACAGCGCTGGGCCGCAACAAGGGGGATGCTTTGTGCCGTACTGTGCTTGGGGCGCTGGCGGCCTCTGCTCATGGCAATGCTCATGAGGACCAAACGGTGAGCAAGAGCAAGTGCAGGTGCAGGTGACGGGAGGCTTGCATTGCAGGAACCTGGTGCAACCCCACTGGTGACTTTAGCGGCCAAGCCACACTCACTTGCTTCCAGCTGCTGTATGTGCTGGATCTCCTTCTGCGTGTGCACCAGGTCCATGTCGCACAGCATGATGTGGCCGCAGTCCTGGACGAGCACGTTCTCGGGCTTCAGGTCAACGTAGATGATGCCATGCTCGTGGAGGTGGCTGAGCACACACACCAGCTCCGCAGCGTACTGGCGCACCTGCAAGCACACGCGGCACCACGCCGTGGTGTCTTTGGCAGCAGTAACGGCAGTGCAAGTGCTGCTATGGGGCGGAGGCACCACGCTGAGGATGCAATGAAGCACAGCAGTCTGCCCCACACAGCACATATGCACCAGCGCTGCACCATGTTTCAGCACGCCATGAGCTGGCATACATACGGTCTTTGCAGTCCGGCATTAGGCCCTCTGCAGGCGGTCAGGAGCTGCTGTTGGACAATCGGCTGTGTGCCAATTGACACGTGCTGCTTGAAGCATGCCCCAATAACAGCCAGCAATAGCCAACATGTGGTGAAGCCCGCTGCTGATGCATTGGAATGCTGCTGTTGTTTTTGTGGTTTGACACCACGCCAGTTGATGCGCTGCTGGCTCTGCTGCTGTTGCTGCTGCTGCTGCTGCTGCTCACCAGCTTCAGTGGCAGCTTGCCTCCCATTTCCTGCTGCTCATGCCACAGCGTGCCCTTGCTGCACAGCTGCAAGACAGCAGGGCAAGCAGCAACAAGCACGCACACAATGCAGGTGGTCAGGTCACTGGGCCGTCACAGAGTAAGGCCTCGTGAGTAGCTCAAGCTGCATAGTGCGGCCCCTGCACGTGTGCAACTGCGCAAGGTTTACGGCGACAAGCATACAAAACATCACACAACAAAGACCTAAGCCTCCAGGCATCAAACACCACCATCCAAGGCTGTAACACAGCCAAGGCAAGCACGCCATAGAAGGCACACACGTTGACCGACGCTGCATCAGCTCACGGTACGCACCGTCATTTCCATAAATATCTCATCGCCGGTGGTGTAGACCTGGTGCAGTGTTGGCAGCAGCGGGTGCTTGATTGACTGCAGCACTGAGATCTCAGTTGCGACACGCTGCACGTAAAAGCACCAGCAGGCAACAACAGGAGGCAGTTGGTTGCAGTGCAAAAGCACAACGAGGTTTCAAGCTACCGCAGCTTGCTGCACAAGACATAGCCTGCAACGCCCCACAGTGCAGCGCCCCACAATGCAGGGCTAACATCACCATGGCTGAAGCATCCAGGACATCAACCACCATGGCTGAAGCATCCAGCTGCTGTGCACATTGGATTGAGCTGCAGCCTCACGTCGAGTCACAGTCACGTAAACAAACCTTGGCTACTGTCTGCCCCTGCTCATGTGTGCTCCAATCCCCTTGCCTGGAAGCCACACATGGCACAGTCACGCAAACAAACCTTGGCTACTGTCTGCCGCTGCTTCTTTGTGCTCCAATCCCCTTGCCTGACAGCCACACATGGCACAGTCACGCGAACAAACCTTGGCTACTGTCTGCCGCTGCTCATGTGTGCTCCAATCACGTTGCCTGACAGCCACCGGCCAGTCACGCAACAACTGGCTACTGCGCGCTATGTGTTTTACTCGTTTGACCAGGGTACCAACATGGACGCCGTGGTCCACTGACACCTCATGCACACTGCAGTGTAACGAAACAAAGACATGTGACAATGTGTCAGCAGCTTAAGGAGCCAATGACTGGCTCGTTCCTGCAAGCTGGTGCACGCTGCTGGTGGATGCACGCACTCAGGCAGCATGGAGTGTGCACACAGGCCTGACTGCAGCAGTATGCAGCACGCCAGTCAGACACCAGAGCAGCTGCTGAGGCAGCAAATGCGTTGTGCTCCGAGTCTTACGTGCCAGTGCCACCCTCTGCAATTTCCCTCAGGAACTCAGACTTGGGGGGATGCCGGGAAGCCCAGCGGGATAGCCGGCATGCTGCTGTCTCTGTGGCAAGTTGTTTTGAGAGCCTCCCTACTCTAGATGATAGCTGGTCGAGCTTCGCGCCAAGCTTATCCACACCAGCGCCCAGCATGCTGCTTTTGCTGCCCTTCGACAATCGCGCTGTCTCGCTGGCGATGAAAATTCGCGTGTAATCCGTAACTGTATGACAATGTGTTGAAAGGTGTTTTTTGACGTCCAAGCGGTGACACTTGGTGCGAACCTCTTATGCCTGAGCAGGAGTGCGGTGGGTTGCAGCTTGCTGATCGGATGCTAAACAGCAATAAACCAGCTTAGCCACCGTTGGATGGTATTCGTGGCCACCACCAGCGTTGCTGCTATCTGCAGTCTTGCGGTTCAAGCAAGGGTTGCTTTGAGAGTCGGGGGCTTACCTGCCCAATGGAAGAAAATTCACGCATTTCATTGTCCGCATTCTGGCTGTTAACGCTTACTTGCTGCTGAGGCCCGGGTGAAACCGTGCCAGTTGTGCGTGCCACGCCGGGCATCACGGTGACGGTGGCACTAGCTAGTGGTACAGCATGCAGGTTGTAGGCCTGCAGTCAACAACCACGCAGTGCTGTCGTTTCATGGAGTGCCTAAATGAAAAGTATTGTGGGTGCCAGCCCCTTCCGTCCATTACAAGGTTCAGGAATCGCCGGGACATTCCTTGAACGTCCTGGCACATACAGCAGCTGGGCAGCCACTGCAATATGGTATTGCGGTGCCGTCTACAACCCAACGCGCCTACCGAGCACTCTGACAGCACACATGCCCAATTGTACTGCCTCCAACCTTTGGCTAATCAACAACACCTGCAAAAGCCACTCACCAATGCGTCCCCACAGTTGGGCGGTGCTGCCACGCATCCACAGCAATGTCTTGCAGCTGGACAGCATTACAGTTTTATAACGGTACAAAAGAAGCCTTATCCACGAGATGTGACTCAACCAATTGCTGCAATACTCTGTTGCCACCAGGCATGTCGCGCTGCAGAAGCCTGCAGCTCCGCCCCAGAGTGTTTGCCACTCACCGACTCCTAGCGCTGCTTGGGTCACTGCTCAGTTTGAAGGACGTGCCCACGCGTCTTTGTAAATGTTGCAGGAATGCATGTGTTGTAAACCAACATGTGCACAATGCTGGTACCTAACCATCCTCTCCTTGCGCTGCCCATCAGACTGTAGGTTGCTTGACATTGGTGGTAGACACATGTCTCACCAGCATTGTAAATGTAAATGTATTGCTTACCACCTGTCAAAATCGTACTAGTCAACAGCAGCAGCAGTAGTATACTGGTTACCAACCAGCAGCAGCAGCAGTACTACCAAATTCACCACTGCTGACTACTTGCAGCCATTTGGTTGATGCTGCGACCTGCTAGTGTTGCTGCTATACGCAACAGCCTGTCACTGAGTGCTCACAAATGCTAGTACAAACAACAAGTGCGTACAACTGGCACTATTGGCCAAGCCTGTCACTGCCACTGCAACCTTAGCATTGACCTCAGCAACTTGCAGCAAATGCTGCCCTCATCTGCTGCTGCTGGCTGCTAATCCTTGCCAGTTTTCCACTGAACAGGCCAACAACTGGCACTGCTGCCACCCCTGCCACCCCTGCAGCATCAACCTCAGCTACAGGCAGCAGCTCATGCTTCCGTGCGAGCCATTGCAGCCATCTGAAACCCCTCACCACCATGCTTCTGCTGCGCCTCTGGCGCTGCGCTGCTGCTGCTGCAGCATGCCAAACAAGCCTCCTGCCGCCTGCTGCCCATCTGCTGCCTGCTGACTTACCAGCTGCTGGTCTCTACTACCACGCGTGTCTGCATGATGCCGCCTGTGGTCCAATGCTGTTTTGTTGAGCTGCATACCTGGCGCTGCTGTGGATGAGGCCATGGGTGAGCAAACCGGCAGCGTAGAGTCGCTGCTAGCTGAAGACAACAGCAGCATCGTGGGCACCGGCCACACCAGCGATGCCAGCACGCTGGCGACTTCCCAGCTGACGCCCTTGCTTGAAAACCACCAGTAGATCCAGCTGATTTGGTGTGCGACAAGCAGGCCTACTGCTGCTCCTGACAGCGGTACTGCTGTGTCGAGGTGGTGCGGGTGGCGGCGCAGCAGAGCCAGCTGCTGCTGTGGGAGGCCAGGCCGAACAGGTTTGGCACAAGGGCTGTGCGGTCTACGAGGAGCCAAGCCAGCTGTGATGCTATGGACCACTGAGTTGCTCTCTTGATGAGGCGGAAGCTGCAGGACAAGGAAGTGGATAGTGCATCAACCAAAACATTGACATCATCAGCAGCAGTGGATGCATGCAGCAGCACCCTGGCTTTGCAAGTGAACGGGCTCAGCAAAGTTGAGCTCAGGGATGTCAAACGCAGTGTTTGTTGCAGACGGGGTGACAAGAGGGCATGGCAACGTTGGCAACAAGCACAATGCACGTGTTGCTGGGCAAGAGTTTTCATAGCCGCAGCTTGTCAGGGACAATCAGGCTACACCAACATCAAACCCAATTGCCTGCATCTTATGCCAGCAGGATTCCTGACAGTGGGATGCATGTAAATAATGCTGCTTGATCACTGCTAATGCTGCAGGCAACGTTCCTGACACAGTTGAGCACCTCACCTGGTGCGCACATGATCCTCAAGCCACTCTGCTGCCACGTAGAGGCCGCAGGCAACGCTGAAGGTCGCGGCAGCCGCTAAGACGACCCAACCTACCACATGCACTAAGGCCTGAATGACATGCATGTGCTTGCTGCCCGGTTTAGCAGTAGCTGGATACTGCTGCTGCAGACGCGGGCTGACTTGGCAACTCAATTTAATTCGAATTGATTTCCCGAAGTGTGTTGGGTGGCAAATCAACCTGGCAGCAAGGCGCTCATAGATGTGCGTGTTTGCAACAATGATGTGTCTTGGTCCAACGCCTTGCACGCCTTGTTTCCAAAGGGCACGAGTCGCGGCATGGACATGGGAACAAATATTCGTTGAAGGTGATAAGGACCTGCCAGTCGCACCTTCTTGATACAAAGATCACGCAGTGTTCGTAGGTATAAGCAATAAAACAGGTGTGACTGACAGTTACACCTTGGAGGTTGCAGTGCCGCACTGCCAGAGCAGCATGTCTGCCTTCTCTCATCGGCCGCATTTAACTTCAAGTTATAATTCAGCAAACGGTCTCACGGCCTGACCAGCTGCTGTTCCAGTGCCACCACCAAACACAGCAACAGCCCGTTGCTCCGTTTTGTCCGTTGCCCCGGATCTGTACCTTTAAGCTGGTCATACAGTAACAATATTACATGTAGCACCATGCCTGCCCTCGCTCGAGCTGCCAGCAACGCCCTGCAAGGGCAGCAGGGGGATACCTGCGTGTCCAGCAAGCAGCTGGCTAGCATCACCAATCTGAATGACTGCAGTAGGCTGCTACACGAGACAATCGCAAAAGAAAGAGCTATAGAAGCAGAGTTGGACAAGCAGCTCAGCAAGCGCAGTGATCTGGAGAGGAACATACTGCTGCTCAATGCAACCACATCAGAGGTGGGGAGTGCTGCTCTTGTGGCAGTTCACAGAAGCTTGGGTCTGCAACTGCTCATGTGGCAGTGTAGTGACACCGTCATTACTGGCGCCATTGTCCTGCAAGGTGCTTGGCGCTGAACTGCTGCATCCCAGCGGCAGCGCACAGCAATACACCGCCCTCTCTTGTACGCTGTCAGCCGGGTGCATGCTATTTCAAAGCGAACAGCACTCAAAGCTACCAGGCACCAGCAAGCAGTAGCATTTTTCGTGCCTACACGCTGCAACTTGCACATTGCTCACCTGCAAGCACAGCAGCGGCTGCCTTATGATCCAGTTGCAGCTTGCGCTGTCTTGCAGACAATGGCAAGCCCCGGTCATCCTGCAAGCATATCCATGCACACCCAGTTGCTGCCCCTTGAACTCTTCGTTGCACTGCTTTTACCACACACGCTTTCTGCACCTCCCGCTGCAGATGCTGAAGTTGATTGCTGCACATGTCGTGCAAACTGCATGTCCTGCAAACCCACGGTCCTGCGCTCCTCATGCCCTGCACTCTGCACCCTTGCCACTGCAGATGCTGGAGCTGGTCCGGGCAGATGCAGAGCAGCTGCTCAACTCCGTGCACGGCACTGCACAGCACGCAGACCGCATCGGCAGCCGTGTACGGCGGCTGGACCTGCAGCAAAGCAACGTCAGCGAAACCCTTGATCTCATAAACCTCATACTGGACCGCACGCACTGCGTGAGCGGTGTGCAGCAGGCAATGTCTGCAGGAGACTATGACACAGCAGCAGATCATATCGCAACATTCCTGCGGCTGGAGCAGCGGCTGTCATCAGCAGCACAGGGTGTGGATGCGGGGCAGGCAGAGGAGCAGCGGCAGGTGCGAGGGACACGCTGGTCTAGTCATCATACAGCGTACGTGAATAGACAGCGGAACAGTTGTAGTAGGGCTGCATGCTCAGTATATGGCGCAGGCAGCAAGCAGCGGCAGGTGCGTGGACTGAGCAGGCTCTTTTTGCTGCCGGCATTGGTGGGGTTAGCGAGGCAGCTGCAGGGTGGATGCATGCTGGGTGCAAGGAGCAGGCCTGCCTGGTGCAGAGCAGCAGCAGCAGGTGCAGCCAAAGCTACAGACACACCGCTGCCCTTGTAAGTCTGCACGAGATACGGTTGCCAGCTCCTGCCCGGGGAATGGCAACAGCTGCTGGAGGCTGTCGTGGGTCACACCTGAACATGCATGCTGCCAAACTCTTGTTCGAACGGCCAGCTTACCTGCCTGTCCTGCCTGCCTGCCTGTGGATATACAGTTGCTGCTGTCAGCCAAGGCGCAGCTGGAGTCTGTGGTGGCTCAGCGCTTGGAGGAGGCAGTGGCAGCGCGTGACCATGCAGCAGTGCTGCGCTTTGTGCGGCTGCACAAGCCGCTGCGGCACCTGAGAAAGGCGTAGGCAGGTGCGCTCGTGCTGCACTTTCCTCTGCAACTTTGTACGCTGGCGCGCACGCACAGTTGCAACGGGCTCACAGCTGTCCACTGTGTGTACTAAGCACACTGATGCCATCTGGTCGTGTGGAGCCTGCTTCCGCCCAACTGCTCACCCACCGAAGCATCGGCTGTGTTGCTCAGGTACATCGACTACATGCGGCTGGTGCTGGGTGCCAAAGCGCGTGAGCTGTATCAATCCCTCGACACCGTCCTCGACGCGAAGGCCTCCGCAGCCGCATCTGCAGCTGCCGCCAAAGGCGCCAATGCAGCCGCCACCACGTTCATAGACGTGCTGTCCAGCCTGTTCAGGGAGGTTGCGATGGCAGTGGAGCAGGACGAGGCTGTTATACAGGAGACTTTTGGCGCGACAGCACTGCTGGACGTGATCGTGGGCGTGCAGGCTGAGTGCGACAGTCAGGGGCTGCGCATGCTGCAGCGCTTTGTTGAGGCACGGCGAGTGGCCCAGCTGGTGAACGTGAGTCGCCGCTGCTGCAATGTGGGATGCTGTTTGTTGTTGTGCGGTGGTGGTGCTTGTGGTGCTGCACGATGTGCATCTGGCATGGCACTGCCATACAGGGGCAGCTGCTTGGGCTTGTTTGGGCTTGCACAGCGCCTGTCTGTGCACCTGGTGCTGTTACCTGCTGGGCAAATGCTAGTCTTCCGTTTAGAAGCATTCTTGCTGCTGCTGCTGCTGCTGCTGCTGCTGCTGCTGCTGCTGCTGCAGGAGGCTCAGAGTCGCAAGCGCAGTGCCTCACCCTCGAATGCTGCCGGGCAGGACACACGAAGCACATCCAAGTGGGTGCCAATTCAGCTAACCAGCAGTGTTGCCAGGCAGCAGCTGCAGCACCTGCAGCTGCCACCCTATGCACAAAACACCACATTGATTTCGTCTACTCCAGCTGCTGCGTGGCGTTTGTGGTTCCCAGTTCATACCCATCTAGTACGCACCACTGGCATATCTTCAAGCTCCTCTCCCCATGCTGCTCCTCAGTGCTGTGATATGCACTGGGACCAAGTTCGATGCGCATCGTTGCTTGGTGTGTGCTGGCGCCTTGGCCTGTCCTGCAGGCACGTCGAGCTGCTGATCCAGGAGCTCGTGGTGCTGGTGCAGCGCAGCGAGGAATACAGCGGCTTCATGGCAGCACACATGGCGGATGCAGTGGCGGCTGAGGTGGCGCAGCTGCAGCAACAGCAGCAACAGCATGCACAGGGCGCTGCTGCCAGGCTGGCACGATGCAGCTCGTCTACGCCGCAGCTACAGACGCCTGCTGCTGGCTGGGAGCCGGCAGGTGGGTGTACAGCGTCAGCTGTTGTGCCATCACTGAGCTACAGGTGCTGCACAAGAATGGTTTGCGTCAGTCACATGCACTCTGGATGGTTGCACTGGCTGAGTTGTACTGCTGGCACTTGGCAGATTGCAGCTGAGCACAGCCAGCGTGGCAGCTGCAGAGCCGCGGCTGCACTTTCTGTGTTTTGTGTTGGAAGTGGGTGCTGACTGGAGCAGGCAGGTCTGCAAGGAGATGAGGGGCATGTGCTAAACACGTCTTGCTGCTGCTGCTGCTGCTGCCTGCTGCTCGTCTGTTGCCTGTCAGCAGCAGCAGCGGCAGTGCTGGACCCGCTGCTGCTGTCCTGCAGCAGCACCTGGGCCAGGCTGAAGCGCGGCTGCGCTCTGGCCCGTTTGCAGTGGGGGTCAGGGAGCTGCTGGGGCAGTACATGTCGCTGGAGGAGCTGTACCTGGAGGACACAACAGACATGGCCATACGCATTGATGAAGTGGTGAGCTGAGTTGAAACTTATTTACAGTCAGGCGCTCTTGAGGCTGCGGAAGGAGCCAGCAGTGCACTTCAATTGCTTTGCCGTGCATAATTTACCATCAGTTTCAAGGTGCCAGGCCTCCTTCAGTGCACGATAGTATTGGCATGCTTAGCTGGCTGTCCTGCACAGCTGCATTGCTGTGTTGCATTTACCTCATGCCTACTGCTTGCTGTGGTACTGCACTCTGTTTGACCCGCTCCCCAGGTCTCAGGCAGCTTGACCAGCAGTGTGGTGGACGATGCATTCTTCATCCTCAAGAAGTGCGGCAGCAGGGCGCTCGCCACGCGCAGCATTCACTGCGTGTGCGCTATACTGGGGCAGCTCAACGACCTGCTGGCAAACAAGCTGAAAGGCGCACTGCTGGCAAAGACAGCGAGCGGGCCCGCCAAGCTGCTGGCGGCAGCACCTGCGCTGCCAGGCGCTGCTGATGCAGGCGGTGAGTTCTGGCACGCGGGCTGTGCGCAGTGGGTGGCTTTGCTTCAAAGAATGGTTGAGCCACGCTCCGGGCAGCTTGCAGCCGGGCAAGCACTGCGATGGCACTGCGTGAGCGCTCCCATGAGCTTTTACTCCTGTAACTATCCTGAAGTTTCTCGTGTATTCTTCGGTTTTGCAAAGGAGGCTGGAATTATTCCTACAATGCAGATCCTCACCTTCGTTCACGTGCACGTGCACACCTGCATCTACACAATGCTGATGCTGCTGGTGCATTGCAGGCGCCGCAAGCCCAGCCGTTGCTGCTGCTGCCAATGAGCATGCCGTGGCCATCAACAACATCGACGTTGCCTCGGAGTACATCAGCAAGCTGCGCCAGGAGCTGGAGGGGCATGCGGAGCGCCTCTTCACGTCAGCCAGCGAACAGGACAGGCTGCGCAGGTGCGGGCCCCATGCATCGGTGTCATGGCTAATGGCGGTGGGATGCTCCCTTGCGTTCGTCGCATCTGTGCTGCGTCACACATGCTCAGGATATCCCGCATGGCATCGACCGAGTGGTCAAGCCAGCATATGCAGCGCACCTACCTGGGGCAGCCGAGCCGGCCAACAACCCGCACACTACTTACTGGCCGAGGTTGCCGTTTGCACTCATTAGCCCGTGCAACCTTGCCCTGTGCGTGCTGGCGCCATCCTCCTCAACTGTATTCGCCAGTACTTGAAAACTCCGCGTCTCTGCAAGTGTGCGTGATCACCGTTGTTTACCAGCTCACACATTCTGTTATTTGGCTGCAAACCTACATGATGTTTGTTAATATGGCCTTGTTGCGCTGCTATCTGCTACGCGCCCTGCCCCTGCAACTGGCTGCAGTGTGCTGGTGGACATGACCAAGACAGCTGGCGACTTCAGGGCAGCAGCAAACAAGGCGCTGGAGGCTGTGGCGGATGGCCTGCTGCCACGCTTAAGGCCCATCTTGGATGAAGTGGGCACGGTGCGTTGTGTGTTGCTAGGATGTAGCGTGTCTGCATTTGTGGTGGCATATTTGTGGCTCTAACAGCACGCTGCAGCCAGCAGCAGCAGCAGCAGCAGCAGCGCGTCAGACGCCGACAAAGTGCGGCGGCATGCTGCTGCAGCCCAGACCTGCGTCGCATCCTGTGAGCGTGTTGTGCGGGTGGTCTCTGTTTGTGGGCTCCGCCAGCAACTGGTATGTGTGCACATCAGAAGGGGCCAGGGGTTAAACTAGCCAGGGAAGGCAGCAGCAGGCGGTGCGCCGCGAATGCCTCATGTGCTGTTTTTGCTGCTTGCGACATTTGCCTGCGTTGCCTGCCGCCGCTGCTGCTTTGCAGACAAACAAATAGCTCAGCGATGCCGACTCTGGTGTTGTTCTGGACGATGGCTGGCCTGTGCAGCTGGCTGACTGCCGGTCGGCCTGCAGCAGCAGTTGCAGCTGCCACGTGCATACTCCAACACATGCCTGTCTGCACTGCTGTGTGGTGCGTGCAGGCCAGCTACCAGCTCAGCGATGCGGATTACGCTTGCGGTGGCCTGGAGGGCGGCTGGGTGGTGCGGCTGG